>ML787315.1:777126-787297 GCA_009831015.1 Picea engelmannii
CATACAAAGCTAAGGAAACCAAAAGGACAACCTATTGGGCTAGTACCCACAATAAATGGTAAGTTTCCTCAAAGGATCATTCAAGCCATGTGTAATGAGGTGATGTGGTTTTTAGGGATGTCCAGTCATAGTCAGACCAAGGGTTGGTGTTGTGTGTGGGTGCCTTTGTAGGAGGTGAGTTGTACCCGCCATAGATGCATTTTTTCCAAGCCCCTTTTTTCCTTATCTTTCTTTTATTACTTTTTTACTACAAGCCTTGACAAAGAGGACACTGCCTTGTCTTGATGGCCAGAGATGACAGCGTTACCCACTAGTATCTTCACAGAAATGAGAAGGCTGGCTCGTGATGAGACCCCCTTTCCTTCGGCCATGCAACCAAAGGTCACTGCCCTGGTTTGGTGACCATATGGTGGCAATTTCATACCGCTAAATACCTATGAACATAATGGGCCGACTCGTGATGAGACCTCCCATCCTCTTGGTTAGGTCTTGCATTTATTTATTTCAATTTTCTTAGGGTCCCTTAGTTTCTTATCGAGAGGCCTTTTATTGCCTTCTCAGGGATCCCCTGGGCGAAGCATCTCTAGGTTTTCATTTCCTATGGATTTTATCTTTTACCAGCTGCTTTTACCCCCTGGGCCTTTAGCCCCTTCTTCCCACAAGACAAGATGTACCATGGAAGGTCATCCTAATGGCCAGACTAGGGTAATGGGATGGATGAGCGGGATATAAGATGAAAAAGTGATAAGATGGTGGGAGCGGACAATGTCTCTGCAAACCCCCCTTTGTGGCTAACCAAAACCCATGAATACCGGCTTGATAAATTACCCCATCAATCACCCCAACAATGGTCAAGTGGATTAGTGTAAGATCCAAGCAGTCATCCGAAATGAAAGAAACCTAATGCATACATAAGAAGGTTATAATAATTAAATATGACACATACCATGATACCTCAGACCAATTACCTCATGGAGCAAGAGCCCTCTCTGATGCAAGCCCATGCCGGTAGTGATAGAAGCTGGTACTGCTGACAGGACAAGTCTGGCTGAGAAGAAGAAAGATGGGCCCTCCAGGGCCATGCCTAAGTCACTCCTGCTCTCGGTACTCCATGTCTAGGACCATGTGGGCCTCGAGACATGATCTCCTAGTTATCCCTAGATATCGGGGATAACACATATCAATACTTTATTAAATTTAGTAATAAACTATTATTAATACTTTATTAATAGTAAAAATGATAGACATTACAATTATTATAAATAAAGTATTATTAATACCTTGTTATTATACAAAATACATTAATAATTAATAATTATTAAATAATAATAATAATAATAATAATTAACTATACTATTAGTTATTATGAATATACATAATTTGTTATATTATACAAAGGGTGTTATAAGACATCTATTTATTTTAATGATTAGAAAATACGGTTTAATGAGTGTGTGGAATTTATTCTTTTTAGTATAGGGTTTTAATAAAAAAATTATGTGTGTCTGTGTGGAATTTAATGAATTTTTTGTATGGATAGGAGACTTATTTAGAATAACTAAAAATCATCATCAAAGATAATTTTTTATCAATGTCTTTAGAACTAGCATAGTTGCTAACTCGTGGTTGGTTAACGCCTAAAGGCTTATAGCTGAGGAAATCCGAGGTAGAGGAAACGTGCGGACAATTGATTAAATCCGTGATAACATGGAAACATGGCTTGTCTAATACGTGTAATTTCCAAGAATGAAGTTGAAGGAGTGCCTGCTAAACGTGGTAATCTCAAAGGTTAATTATTTAAACGTGGCAATCATATGATGTTACAGTAATTTCTTAATATGATTAGGTAAATGTTAAAAATTAAACAGGTTAATTGATGCATTCATAAATGCAAGGAAGTCATCAACAATAAATCTGACTCATTGATTTTGGAGGACGACTAAGAATATACCGACATCTTCAATGTCTAGCCATCAGATTATAATTTAAGATTAAAAGATCACTAATTGTTCCCATCTCCAATAGGTATACGCCTTTCGGCGTAACAAGTATGATTCTAAGTTTTTTTCTATGTAATACATCACATGAGTTCAAAGTTCCTATCTTTGTGACAAATGAAACACTTTTTTATATTTTCTTAAAAAACATGGAGAAATATTTCTTTCCATAATGTGTGGAACATGAACCAACCTTGTCATGTGACAAACATAACCCAATGTTGTAATATGAAAAGTAAGTAAAGGTTGCAATATGAGTAACATAATATTGTTTCAATGTGACCATCATAGCCCTACCGTCACAATGTGATGAACATAGCCCCATCATAGCTTCGTCGTCATTGTCACATTTTGAAAAACATAGTAACATAGAAATGTTATGAACCTAGCCCTATTTCCAGAATGTGACAAACATACCTTCATCATTGCAAAGTGACGGAAATTTACTATTATCGCAATGTGATGTAAAACAAATATCCTAACATCATAATGTGAGAAAAATTTTAAAATGCTGCAATATGACAAACATATGCCTCCTCGTCACAATGTGACACAAATATCCTAATGTCATAATGTGAGAAACATTTGTAAATGTCACAGTATAACAAACATAACCCATTGTCCCAATGTGACATAAACAACCTAATGTCACAATGCGACAAACATAGCCCAACATTGCAATGAGACGACCATTCCTTGACGCTGCAATGTGACAAACATAACCCAATATCAGAATGTAATAAACCTATTCTAATGCCATAGTGTGATAAGAAAAAACGTCATGTTGCAATGTGATGACCATAACCTTATGATGTGATGTGACGAACAAAACTTGATGTCACAATCTAACGAATAAAACCTTATCAACATTGCAATGCAACAATAAACCATGGCTAACCACAATAAACATGGTCCGACATTGTTAACCATAATCAACATGGTATTGATGTCATAATGTGTCAAACATTTCCTAACTTTGCAATGTGACGAACATATCTGAACAACACAATGCAACACAAATTGTCCTATCATGACAGTTTAACAAAATAGCCCCATTGTGGCAATGTCACGAACATTTTGTATTGTCATTCTATGAAGAATATAAAATCATAAACCCAATGTGATTAACATAGCCTCCTCGTTGCAATGTGAAAGAAATAGCCCAACATCATAATATGATAAACATTTCCAAATGTCGCAATGTGACAAACATAACCCATTGTCGCAATGTTATGTACAAAACCTTATGTCGCAATGTGAAAAACATCACCCAACATTGCAATGAGAAGACCATTCTCTGACTTTACAATGTGACAAATATAACCCACTTTAAAAATGTGACAAACCTATTCCAATGCCATAATATGCTAAACAAAAACCCTACCTTGCAATGAACATAGCCCTAATCATAGCTTCGTCTTCATCATCACATTTTGACAAACATAGTAACATAGAAATGTTATGAACCTAACCTTATTTCAATAATGTGACAAACATAGCTTCACCATCGCAAAGTGACAAAAATTTACTATTGTCACAATGTGATGTGAAACAAATATCCTAACATCATAATGTGAGAAACATTTCAAAATGTCACAATATGACAAACATATGCCTCCTCATCGCAATGTGACACAAATATCCTAATGTCATAATGTAAGAAACATTTGTAAATATCGCAATATAACAAACATATGCCTCCTCATCGCAACGCGACACAAATATCATAATTTCATAATGTGAGAAACATTTTTAAATGTCGCAATATGACAAACATAACCCATTGTCCCAATGTGACATACACAACCTAATGTCGCAATGTGACAAACATATCCCAACATTGCAATGAGACAACCATTCCTTGACATTGCAATCTGACAAACATAACCCACTATCAAAATGTAATAAACATATTATAATGCCATAGTGTGATAAGAAAAAACACTATGTTTCAATGTGATGACCATACCCTTATGATGTGATGTGACGAATAAAAATTGATGTCACAATCTAATGAAGAACCTTATCATCATTGCAATGCGACAATAAACCATGGCTAACCAAAATAAACATGGTCCAACATGGTTAACCATAATCAACATGGCCTCAATGTCGTAATGTGTCAAACATTTCCTAATGTCGCAATGTGATGAACATATGTGAACACCACAATGCAACGAACATTTCCCTATCATGACAATTTAACAAAATAGCCCCATTGTCACAAAGTCACGAACATTTTGTATTGTCGCTTTGTGAAGAACATAACATCATCAACCCAATGTGATTAACATAGCCTCCTTGTTGCAATGTGACAGAAATTGCCTAACATCATAATGCGATAAACATTTTGAAATGTCGTAATGTGACAAACATAACCCATTGTCACAATGTTATGTACAAAACCTTATGCCGCAATGTGAAAAACATCACCCAACATTGCAATGAGACGACCATTCTCTCACGTCGCAATGTGACAAATATAACCCGTGTTCAAAATGTGACAAATCTATTCCAATGCCATAATCTGCTAAACAAAAAACCTACCTTGCAATGTGATGACGAGAACCTTACAATGTCATGTTACGAAAAAAACCTAATGTCATAATTTAACAAAGAAAATTTGATCAACATTGCAATGTGGTAGCGCCTTATGATGTGATGTGATAGTGCCTTATCATGTGATAATGCCTTATTAAAATTGATGTAATAATATTTTAATATTGTATTTATTAAAGTATTATTACTTTAATCATGTTTTTATTAATGTATTAATACTTTAATAATATATTTATTAATATATTATTGTTTGAATAATGTATTACTTTATTAATGTATTAATATTTTATCAATATATTGATTAATAATGTGTTTATGTATTAATACTTTAATATGTTACATTATACATTTTTGTATTAGTACCTTAATCATGTTTTACTAAATACATTAAGTTCAATGTAACACTATTTTATTAATGTATTCATATTGTAGTAATGTATTTGTTAATGCATTTAATTTATTTATTGATGTGTTTAATATATTGTTAATATTTTACATTATTAGTGTAATAATACTTTAGCATTTTATTAATTAAATTAATAATGTATATGTTAATTGATACATTAATGTATCAAACAATTAATAAGTTACTTTATACATTAATTTTATACATTAATGTAAATTAATACTTTTGTTAATACATTAATGATTGTACCAATCAATTGTCAATCTTTAATGTATTAATACATTATGATTGCATTAATAATTTAATATTTTACATTATATATTAATACAAATTAGTACTTTAATTTATACTTTAATAATGGATTATTAAATACACTACTGTTAAAGTCACTGTATTACTATTTTATTAATGTATTATTTTATTAGTGTATTAATATTATAATAATTTATTGTATTTATTGATGTATGCAATGTATTATTAATGTATTACATTATTACATAACATTATAAACTAATGTAAATTAAAACTTTATTTTATACATTATGATTATATACAACCTGAGTGGTCTAATGGTTAAGAACATGTGTTTCCTCTTAAGAGGTCACAAATTCAAATCGAGAGGGGGTAGGGCATGTATAGACTTTACCAGTCAAATAGCTAGGCAGAGGTAACCTTAAAAATAGATTATTATTATTATTATTATTACATTAATATATCCATATAATATATTAATATATTTAATAATTAATTTACATTATTAATGTAATGATACCTTAGCATTTTATAAATTAATAATGTACTAATGTACAAATAAATTGATACATTAATGTATCAAAAATTTAATATGTTACTTTATACATTAATGTAAATTAATACTTTAGTTTATATATTATATTAATACATAATGATTGTACCAATCAATTGTCAACTTATACTTTGATGTATTAATACACTTTTATTGTTTTAATAATTTAAGATGTTATATTATATATTAATATAAATTAGTACTTTAATCTATACTTTAATAATGGATTATTAAATACATTAAGGTTAAGGTCATTGTATTACAACTTTATTTATATATTAATATTTTAATAATCTATTGTATTTATTGATATATCTAATGCATAATAATGTATTGCATTATTACATATATTAATTTAATAATTAATTTATACATTAATTATGTACTAATATATTAAAGGTGGTTCCCAAAGTATGTCGACCATCAACTAGCAACAACCACTTTATAAAAGTAGTTGATATAAGTCGATCGACGCCATTTTTCGCCTTTCCAAACAAATGTCGTAGATCGGCGTATATCAACCACTTTTATAAAGTGGTTGTTGCTAGTAGATATAATTAACGGAAAATGTTATAAAACCTTTCAATATTTCATGTTTACTTTTAACTACTACTACGAAATTTATTCCCTTTCAGAGCGTATCACCGAGATTTTATTTGGTTGTCGACATTATTGTTTTGGACTATATCAATCAGAATTTATCTAATTATGTTAGCTCAGGTTTGATGGGCTTCCCCATGCTAATAAGGTAATAAGTAATACCAATGAGAATTTCAATAAAATTAGCACAAGCGCATAATTGTGGTTGATGAACGTAGATAAGCTTATTTTATTTATAAACTCTAATTAGGGTTTATGATAGAATTTTTTAGCATAAACCTTAATTAGAATTTATGCTAGAATTGTATATCATAAAATTTAATTAGGGTTTGTAAATGAAATACTCTAGCCAAAATTATGAGGTTGTGCTAATAAAATCTACATAAAATAACACAACCACAAGTATAAAATGAATTATTTATAGAGAACACATGGTTTAAGATGGATTGCAGCTGATTTATTATGTATTAAAAGAATATCACATATTTTCTTCCGCACCTGGTGACACATCTCCCACATCGGATAGACTCAGACTTGTTATGGTATAGTCACGAATGTTTGAACGGGAAATTGAACAAATTAACTTTCCTAGATGGAATTGGTGAGGGATTTGGGAACTCTCGATGTTGATTTTCTTAATAGATTTAGTACACCATAAAAGATTTGGAAATTTATTTTATTCAATATGCAAAGTAACAACATGGCAAGCCTTGACATCATTTAGACATGAAGACACAGTATATTGATGGAGAGTAAATCCTTTACCAACTCCTGGAGGATGAGCCGCAAGGAGCAAGTAGGCGTCTAGCACATGATGTAATAATAAAATTTCATAAGTTGCTAAGCTTGGCGGCTAAACAATAGGAACTTACCAAACTTACAAACTATTCAAGATAATATCTCTATTGAACTATTGTATATTCAGGTTTTGTATGTTTTAAAAATTAATCATAATTGTGCTGCTCATCAAGATCAACAGTAGGTCACCCCCAAGCTGGGACTAAGCTCCACCCCAAGGCAAGGAATCCTAGGCTAGGCTGAAGTTACAGGGAAAACACATAGTCATAAGGAAGAAATTCTCTCCCAGGAACCACTCATGCTCACTTCCCATAGACTCCCCTTCCCCACATGCATGTTCCACCCCAGGAGTATACACCTTCTCTGTCACCTAGACAGTCCTTCGGTTGCTAACCTCTCTTGCCTTGGGTTACAACAACAGACCGAACCAGAAGTCTCTGAGCTCTGTGGTAGCTACAGGGTTCCTTCCAGGAGTTCTCTCCTTCCTCTGCGCACTCTCTCACCTAGAGAGAATCACTCACAGGACAAAAACCTGCTCTTCTAACCTCAATCACCTCTCTCTCCTGGAGAGAGTGTTGTACAAACTAGCCAACAAGCCACATGCAGTCCAGCACTGCGTGGCCACAACAGCCGACGGGGAAATTGATACTGGTTTTCCAACAGGTTTAACAATGGTGGATGGTCTTACGGATATGGCTTCGGACAAGACTCCACTCATAGGCTCGATGCTCAGATAGAGGATGCTTCAACTTTCTAGAAATCAACACAGACTTTTCCTATTTAGAGGGTGTATGGGGTATTCTTTTAGAGGTCAGACGGTTCATGTTCATATGGTTGGGTAGAATGGAGGAGGAAGCCTCATCACGGCTCATCTGAGCCATTTTATTTACATGGGCTTGGGTTGACACTCGTCACCCGTGAATTTGCATGCTTCCATCAGCGTGCGCTCCTCCCATCATTTTGAAGTCACATGTCATTCCAAAAGAACTTAGGGTAAAAACATATTATTCACATGTCTGTTGGAATAATATTAAAATGATATTCCCAAGGTTTAATTCCCCCAGGCTTAACACTTAGCCCCTTTTCCCACCTTCCAACCCCTAATCCCTTTCCCTCTCTATGGATGCTTAGTCCCCCATCACTCATTCATCGTGTTGGCCTACACATGGTGGTGTTTATATTTTATTAATGTGCTACATACATATAAGTACAAAATCAGGCCCTTGGCCTACAACTCTTAGGCTCTCTGGCCTAACAATCACATAAGCCCACTGGATTATACAAAATTGGCTCACCAGCCTATAACACCTATTTGAAATTCATTTCAAAACCCAGATTTACAAAGGCTCGGACTTGGGGACATTACAATCCCCCTCCCTTATTTCTGCACTATCCTTAGTGCAACTTTACACTGCATTTGCAAGCTTTTCAAAATTTTAAAAAAGATGCAGGTACTCTGCTTGCATAACATCTTCATGCTCCCATGTCGTGTCCTCGGGACCGTACTAGGTCCACTGGACCTTTACAAGCTCTACGGATCGATTCTAGAGCTGTTTATTTTTCTTGTCCAATATGTGCACATGATGCACTTGCAGGACACCTTCGGGTTCCACTTGAATCACATTCCCATCGATAACATGATTAGCATCAGGTATATATCTCTTAAGTACTGAAACATGAAACACATTATGTACAGTCATATATGCAGGTAATGCAAGCATGTATGCAACTAGCCCAATCCTTTCAAGGATCTCAAATGGCCCACAAAATCTTGCTGCCAACTTGGCGCAACTTCCCAGCTTCAAGGAACTCCTATTACTTTTTACTTTAAGGAAAACATGATCACCCACTTTGTATTCTCTGTGGTTTCTGTTCTTATCAGCATAGCTCTTCTGCCCATCCTGGGCAGCTTTCAAAATCTGTTTAATTCTTATCATTTGGTCTTCCATCTCTTTGAGCAGATTAGGCCCAACTACTGCTCTGTCAACTAGATTATCCCAGCTCACTGGAGTGTTGCAACTTCTTCTCTAATGTTCTTCAAATGGGATCATCTTCAACGATGTGTGATACCCATTATTGTAGGCGAATTCTACCAAATACAGGTAGTCTTCCCATCTTAATGGTTTATCTATCACATACATTCTCAACATGTCTTCTATTACTCTATTCACTCTCTCTGTCTGTCCATCAGAATCGAGATGGTACGCTATACTAAAATTCATATTCGTTCTAAATCCTTCGAACAGTGCTTTCCAGAAATTCGAGGTGAATTTCGGGTCCCTATCAGACACAATTTTCTTAGGAATTCCATGCAAGCGTGCCACTTCTTTTAAGAAGATATCAACAACATATGCTACCTTGTGAGTGGTTTTCAGTGGAATAAAATGGGCATCTTTTGTAAGCTTGTCCACCACCACCATAGATGATTTTGGGGGGGAAATTTCGCCCATGGGCGAAATTAAGGGGCCTCTAATTTTTTATTGGATGAATTTTTTGTATTAGAGTGATTTTTTTAAACTTATTTTATTAGCCCGAAATTTATTTTAAGGTAAAAATCGTGTACAGGGTTAGCCCATGTTTTTAGGAGGGATAGAGGAAAACAAATTATATTTAGCCCCCGAAATTTGGGGGAACAAGCTTCCATTAGCCAAATTTCGCCCCCGATTTTGTGGTATGGGCAGTAAAATCAGGATTTATGGTTTAATTTCGCCCCTGATTTTGTGGTATGGGCAGTAAAATCGGGATTTATGGTTTAATTTCGCCCCCGATTTTGTGGTATGGGCAATAAAATCGGGATTTATGGTTTAATTTCGCCCCCGATTTTGTTGTATGGGCAGTGGGCACTAGAACATGGATATTTTTAGCCCTCCCACATGGTATAAATTATATGGGATCTGAAATGCATTCCCCAGTTTACATCTTTGTTCTTTTGTTACCTCTTATTTCCCCTTTGGGCCTTGAGGTTTACGGGTTTAGTATTTACTCTTGGACTTTCTTCTGGTTGGT
>ML787315.1:797181-812778 GCA_009831015.1 Picea engelmannii
TGACTAAAATATTCGCCAAAAAATTATATATACATTTTATATTATTGATAAAATAGCCCTCAATTTTTCCTATGTATCATGGGGATTCGCCCATTTATTATACATATAAATTTAGGGGGGGTTCTTAAAATCACCCCTGACCACCACCATGATTGAATCATGTTGCTTTCTTATTCTGGGCAATCCTGTTATAAAATCCATTGTCACCACTTCACATTTCCACTCAGGAATGGGTAAAGGCTACAACAACCCTGTTGGATGCCTATGCTCATCCTTAACTTTTTGGCACTCCATACATCTGGCGATGTATTCAATGATTTCTTTCTTCATACCCGACCAAAAATAATGTCTTTTGACTGCTGCCACAGTATTCTGATATCCAGGATGTCCAGCATAAGCCACGTTATGCATTTCTTTTAGAATTGCCAGGTTCAATTCTTGGACATTGGGTACATACACTCTGTTTTTATACAGAAGTAATCCATCATCTTCCAAGGTGTAAATTTCCTTGGTCTGTGGTCTCTCATGTTGTTGTAGCTTTTATACCAAATCTATGAACTACAAATCAACATTTGCAGCTTCCAGAACTCTATCCCTGATATCAGTCCTATACATGCTAATGGTTGTAGCATGTAAGTCATGCACTTTTCTACTGAGTGCATCAGCTACCATATTTTCCTTACCCTTGATATGCTTGATATCAAAGTCATATTCGCATAGAAACTCCAGCCATCTGGTTTGCCTGGCATTTAAAGTCGGATGTTCAAATAAATACCTTAGACCATTGTGGTCTATTCTCAATTTGAATCTTCTTCCCATGAGGTAATATATCCATTTCCTCAATGCATGGACAATTGTTGCCAGTTCTAAATCATGAGTGGCATAATTCCTTTCATGCTCTTTCATCTTTTAGGACTCATAACAGATTACAAATCCCTCTTGGCTGAGAATTCCTCCCAGCCCATCCTTACATGCATCTGTGCACACCACAAAATCCATATTTGGATCTGCAATTCTTAGGATTGGAGCATTGGTCAATAACTTCTTCAATCGCTGGAAACTTTCTTCACACTCTTCCATCCACTGAAACTTTTTCTCCTTCCTTTGCAAGTATGTGATAGGATGAGCTATCTTTGAAAACCTTGCTATAAACCTTCCGTAGTAGCCCACCAGACCCATAAAAGATCTAACTTCTGCCACATTCCTTGGTGCTGACCATTCTCGGATGGCCTCAACCTTTTTCAGGATCCACAACGATCCCCTCTTCTAAAATAATATGTCCCAAGTAATGGATCTGCCTTTGATAAAATGAGCATTTTCTCAACTTGGCATACAACTGGTGTTGTTTCAACACTTGCACAACCATTCTAAAGTGTTTTTCATACTCTTCCTCCAACTTGGAATACACCAAGATGTCATCCAGGAAGACTATGGCAAACTTGTCTAAATAGTCCCTGAATACAACATTCATTAAGCACATGAAAACAATAGGTGTGTTTGTCAGTCCAAAGGACACCACTGTGAATTCATAATGACTGTACCTTGTTCTAAAGGCGGTCTTGCTGATGTACTCATCATTTATTCTCACATGGTGATATCTAGATCTGAGATCTATTTTTGAAAATATTTTCACGTCCTTCAACTGATCAAAAAGATCATCAATCCTTGGCAGAGGATACTTGTTCTTGACAGTTACCTTATTCAACTGTCATAAATCAATGCACAGCCTCAACGTCCCATCTTTCTTCTTCACGAATAGGACCAGGGATCCCCAAGGTGACACACTGGGGTGAATGTACCCCTTCTTTAGTATCTCTTTGAGCTGCAATTGCAACTCTTTCAGCTCTAGCGTACTCATTCTATAAGGAGCTTTCGAAACTGGAGCTGCTCTTGGTACCAAATTTATAGAAAAATCAATGTCCCTCTTCGGAGGTAGTCAAGGTACCTCCTGAAATATGTCCTTGAACTCTTTGAGTACCTCATGGTCTCCAATATTTGAGACTGCATCTCTGGATGCTTCTTCCACACGAGCTGCAAATAATTGGTAGCCCTTCCTGTAACACTTCTTCAGCTGCATGGCTAAGATTTCTCTGACAGCCATAGCCTTGGGAATTCCTTGGACTTTTTTTTGATTTCCCTCTTCGTCCATGCATGTAAACCTCTTGTTACAACAGTCCAGAAGGGTATGGTGCTGGTCCAACCAGTCCATCCCAATTAAGAAGTTGTAAGAGCCTAAAGGGAGAATTTTTAATTCAGCCTTAGTGCTCAATCCTTTCATGTCCACTGAACATGACTTAACCCATTCAGTGACCTTTCTTTTGGTTCCTGTGGCTAACTGCACTAGCCAAGATTTTTCATTTTTGCTCCTTGTTAAACGCAAACTTTCCACCACCCTAGGATCTACATAACTATGGCTAGCCCTTGAATCAATTAAAATAATGAGTGATCGGTTGTTAATCATACCTTCCACTTCAATCATGTGCGATTGAAATTATGCTTTCTTGTTGTCCAAGGCTGCGTAAATCCTTGGCATTTTGCTGCCCATATCTTCCATTGTTTTAGCTTGTTGAACAGTATGGACAATTCTCGCTTTATCTTTTCTGTGGGGGCAGTCTCTATACCTATGGTTCCCTTTACACTCCCAACACTCCATAGGTGGTGGTATTGGCATCTTCTCACTCCCTTCAACTTTCCTGGGCTCTCTAAAATATGACTATCCCCAAGGATTGTTCCTCAAAAAGAAAGGTTTGTTTCCCTTCTGCCTTTGTTCCTTCTTAAATTTCCTCTGGTCATCCCAAGTCTTCCGAAAAGGAGGCTTCTCTCTTTGATGTTCATATAAGCATTTAGCCCTTCTTATTGTTTCCTCCATAGTCTTAGGATCATCATATTGAATCTTGTCACCAATGGAAGGTGGCAGTCCACTTAGATACCTCTGGATTTTGATAGTCTCGTGTTTGATGAATGGAACATACTTCAGTAGTTCCAGAAAACTTCGTTCATACTCATCAATGGTCATGCTGCCTAGATTGAGTTCGAAGAACTCCTTCATATTTCTGTCATCTTTTATTGCTCTAATACCAAATTGCAACACCACTTTTCTGTTACAACTACTTCGCGGAAATATAACACTCACTCTCAGATTATAAACAACATGCGTTTAAGCAAGAAATACATTTAAACTGAGAGTAAATATAAGAATTACTGCTAACACGAATATTCCCTGTCATTAGCAATAATTCAGCTTCACAACAGAATACATGATAAAATATAAGCATCATAGGCATGCAAAACATAACATTTAACATAAGCTAATACTTATCTTGAAACTGTGGTAATTCCACCAACTAGGTACAGGCCTTCCACGAACCTCCCAGCTTTAGACCGCACTTCTCATCAAGCTCAGCAGTAGGTCACCCCCGAGCTGGGACTAAGCTCCACCCCAAGGCAAGGAATCCTAGGCTAGGTTGAGGTTACAGGGAAAACACACAGTCACAAGGAAGGAATTCTCTTCCAAGAACCACTCATTCTCACTACCCATAGACTCTCCTTCCCCACATGCCTGTTCCACCCCAGGAGTATACACCTTCTCTGTCACCTAGACAGTCCTTCAGCTGCTAATCTCCCTTGCCTTGGGTTACAGCAATAGACCAGACTGGAAGTCTCCGAGCTCTGTGGAAGCTACAGGGTTCCTTCCAGGAGTTCTCTCCTTCCTCTGCACACTCTCTCACCTAGAGAGAATTTCTCACAGGCCAACAACCTGCTCTTCCAACCTCAATCACCTCTCTCTCCTAGAGAGAGTGTTGTACAAATTGGCCAACAAGCCACATGTAGTCCGGGACTGTGTGGCCACAACAACCAACAGGGAAATAGATACGAGCTTTCCAACAGGTTTAACAATGGCAGATGGTCTTACGGATATGGCTTCGGACAAGACTCCATGCATAGGCTCGATGCTCAGACAGAGGATGCTTCGGCTTTCCAGAAATCATCACAGACTTTTCCTATTCAGAGGGTGTATGGGGTATTCTTGTAGAGGTCAGACCGTTCATGTTCAGACAGTCAGGTAGAATGGAGGAGTAACCCCCATCACGACTCGTCTTAGTCGTTTTATTTGCATGGGCTTGGGTTGACACTTGTCACCCATGAAGCTGCATGCTTCCATCAGCGTGCGCTCTTCCCATCCTTTTGAAGTCACATGTCATTCCAAAAGAACTTAGGGTAAAAACATATTATTCACATGTCTGTTGGAATAATATTAAAATGTTATTCACAAGGCTTAAGCCCCCTAGGCTTAACACTTAGCCCATTTTCCCACCTTCTAGCCCCTAATCCCTTGCCCTCTCTATGGATGCTTAGTCCCCCAACACTCATTCATCATGTCGGCCTGCACGCAGCAGTGTTTATATTTTATTAATTTGTCGCATACATATAAGTACAAAATCAGACCCTTGGCCTACAACCCTTAGGCTCTCTAGCCTAACAATCACATAAGCCCACCGTCTTATACAAACTTGGCTCACCAGCCTATAACACCTATTTACAATTTATTTCATAACCCAGATTTACAAAGGCTCGGCCTTGGGGACATTACAATCCCCCTCCCTTATTTCTGCACTATCCTTAGTGTAACTTTACACTACATCTGAAAGCTTTTCAAAATTTTCAAAAATATGCGAGTACTCTGGCTGCATAACATCTTCATGCTCTCATGTTGCATCCTCAGGACCGTACCAGGTCCACTAGACCTTTACAAGCTCTATGGCTCGATTCCAGAGCTGTTTTTTTTTCCTGTCCAATTTGCGCACATGCTGCACTTGCAGGACACCTTCGGGTTCCACCTGAATCACATTACAATCGCTAACATGATTAGCATCAGGTATATATCTCTTAAGCAGTGAAACATGAAACACATTATGTACAGTCATAGATGCAGGTAATGAAAGCATGTATGCAACTGGCCCAATCCTTTCAAGGATCTCAAATGGCCCACAAAATCTTCCTACCAACTTGGCGCAACTTCCTAGCTTCAAGGAACTCCTGTTAGCTTTTACTTTCAAGAAAACATGATCACCCACTTTGTATTCTCTATGGTTTCTTTTCCTATCAACATAACTCTTCTGCCTGTCTTGGGCAACTTTCAAATTCTGTTTAATTCTTATCATTTGGTCTTCCATCTATTTGAGCAGCTCAGGCCCAACTACTACTCTGTCAGTTGTATTATCCCAGCTCACTGGAGTGTTGCACCTTCCATAAAGTGATTCAAATGGGCTCATATTCAACGATGCGTGATACCCATTATTGTAGGCGAATTCTACCAAATACAAGTAGTCTTCCCATCTTGATGGTTTATCCATCACATACATTCTTAGAATGTCTTCTATTACTCTGCTCACTCTCTTTTTCTGTCCATTAGACTCGGGGTGGTACGTTGTACTAAAATTCAGATTCGTTCTGAATCCTTTGAACAATCCTTTCCAGAAATTCAAGGTTAATTTTGGGTCCCTATCAGACACAATTGTGTTAGAAATTCCAGCAAGCGTGCCACTTCTTTTAAGAAGATATCAGCAACATCTGCTGCCTTGTGAGTGTTTTTCAGTGGAATAAAATGGACAGATTTTGTAAGCTTGTCCACCACCACCATGATTGAATCATGTTGCTTGCTTGTTCTGGGCAATCCTATGATAAAATCCATTGTCACCACTTCCCATTTCCACTCAGGAATGGGTAAAGGATATAGCAACCCTGCTGGGTGCCTATGCTCAGCCTTAACTTTCTTGCACTCCATACATCTGGCGATGTATTCAGTGGTTTCTTTATTCATACCCAGCCAAAAATAATGGATTTTGACTGCTGCCACAGTCTTATGATATTCAGGATGTCCAACATAAGCCACATTATGCATTTCTTTTAGAATTTCCAGCTTCAATTCTCGGACATTGGGTACATACACTCTGTTTTTATACAGAAGTAAGCCATTAGCTTTCAAGGTGTAAATTTCCTTGTTCTGTGGTCTCTCACGCTACTGTAGCTTTGCTACCAAATCTTTGAACTGCAGATCAACATTTGCAGCTTCCAGAACTCTATCCCTGATATCAGTCCTGTAAATGCTAATGTTTGTAGCATCTAAGTCATGCACTTTTCTGCTGAGTGCATCTTGATTGTTTATCATTTAAAATAGAAGCAATAAGCTTGTATGATTTTTCACTTCGCTATCCTACACGGTCTTTGCATTAGACTCCTGCATCTTCAGTTGACATGATAAATGGAAATTAAAGTTTCATATTCAAGATAATATCTCTATTGAACTATTGTATATTCACGCTATATATGTTTTCACAATTAATCATAATTGAATGATTGTTTATCATTTAAAATAGAAGCAATAAGCATGTATTATTTTTCTCTTCTCTATCCTACAGGGTCTTTGCATTAGACTCCTACATCTTCAGTTGACATGATAAATGGAAATTAAAGTTTCATGTTTGTTCATTACATTCTTACATTTTCAATTTTTTTTTAGATCTGATAAATGAAATAGACTTTAGGTTTTGCTCACACTAATTTAGTGATCGATAACTCATTACTCCATCATGCCCCGTCTTCCTTGATTTCATTTTCTCTCTAAAAAAAATTCAAATTTTATATGAATGAATAGATAAGATGACAACAAAAACATATTGATGCTATGGCCAGAACTCAAAATATTGTAAAATATTATCCAATGGGTTATGCATTATATGCGAGACTATGAGAAATCATCCAAGAACGACCCAGAGAAAACAATTTGTATGACTCCTGATATTACCCTAATAGTGAATGACTTGAAAGAAACTTAATGCTTGGATTATTATTCTATATATGTTCATTGTAAATATGATAAATATAACAAAGCCTAGAAAAAACAGTTAAGCCCTCATCTTCCTTTGGCAGTATCTATGCATATTTGTTGTTTTGGTAAGTACACAATTTTTTTTTTCATTGCAATAAATGTTTATTGGAATTTCATGAGAATGAAAATCCTTTAAAGACATAGATAATAGCACAAAGATTAAACAACAGTTTGATATAATAGGGTATTTGAAACTAGTTGTTTGATATAATTTTTATGCATAAAATATTGTAAAAAAAATGAATTTATAATAATTTGAATGCATAATATACTTAAATGAAGATGAACTTGACTTGTAACGTATGGTAATTTAGATTCATAACTTAAATTGTTTATTATAACTCTTAAGAGTTTAGATTTTTCTTTAAAATCTCCTCGGACCTAGGCTATGCCAAAAAGCACTTTCCATTCTCTTAGTACGAAAATAACATTATTTGAATTAATATCTTGAAATCATCAAAGTTCAGGGTTATTAGCCACCGTGAATAGATTGTTGTAGTTGTCAATCTAGAGAAATTAAGTAAAATATAGATCGGGATGCATGCATATCTGTCCTTGCATGGAAGATTTGATGACTCCTTCAGCTTGAGTGGGCCCTTGATTCACTCAGAGTGAAAGGATGGCAGATTTGATGACTCCTTCAGCCCGAGTGGGCCCTTGATTCATTCAGAGTGAAAGGATGACATGCAATGTACAATCAAATGAGGCCATACATCTTCAAATGGGGTTGGTTTTTTAAAAATAAAATTGTGTCCATATCTTGTGTCCATATCGAGGTATTGTGACATACTAAAAACTCTAACAAAACACAAGCCCACACTATCCCCATGTTAACCCTGCGTATTAATTGAAACGTGGAAGGTTAATTGGTTGGCGAAAATGCATGGAAAATCTAAAACAAAAATTTTTACAGAGAAATATGTTACCTTGTTTTCCTTGATGCTTTGCTTTGATACCCCTTCCGAGTATGATATGTTTTTCTATCTCTTTTTTCTCCAAACACATCCAATTGAAACACTAATCACTAATCATTATCTTGATTGTGCTAAAAATGCATTTAATACATCCAATGTTCCTCTACAATACTGATATATACTTATATGCATATTGTATTGGAAGATATATGAACGAAGGCCATAATATGAAATGACAAATATTGGCAGTGTGGGTGCATCTAATATGGCAAACGTGGAATCCCATAAATTTAAATTGGCAAATGCTCCTCTCTCCAATACATTTAAATTGGCAAACGTCAATTACATGAAGCGCCTGTCTCCCATACATTTAAATTGGAAAACATCAGGTATATGAAGCGCATGTCTCCCATACATTTAAATTGGCAAGCGTGGCCTGCTTCCAATATAATGAGACGCAACTTGCCTGCTTCCAATGTAATGAGGCGCCTATCTCACATAAAATAAATTGGCAAACTTGGAAATAGGTGCCTGATACGTGTAATCCATAGTAATGAAGATAGTGATGAAGTTGAGTTAGTGTTTGTTAATCATTCACACATGGCAATTCATGGTAATGAGGTTGAGGTTGTGTCTCTTAAAAGCTTGTAGAAAGATTAATCATCTAAAACGTGGTAATCATATAGTGCTACACTAATTTTTTTAAATGATTAGATAAATGTTAAAAATTTAATAAGTTAACCCATGTATTCATAAATGCAAGGAAGTTATGAACATTAAATCTCATTATGATAAAGAATATGCCAACATCTTCAACGCTTAGCCATCAAATTAAGATTTTAGATTAAAATGTCATTAATTGGGCCCATTTCCAATAGGTGTATGAAAAAGAAATTTTTTTTATCAAATCAATAAATGAAATTTTAAAATTTTATTATTATTATTTGGTTTATATTTGCAATTAAGAGGGGATTCCAATATAATGAGATGGAGCTTCCTTGCCTCCAATGTAATGAGGTGCCTATCTCACATAAAATAAATTGGCAAACTTGGCAATAAACTTCGTGTAATTCATAGTAATGAAGTTGAGATAGTGTTTGTTAATCATTCAAACATGGAAATCCATGGTAATGAGGTTGAGGTTGTGCCTGTTAAAAGTTTGCAGAAAGTTTAATCATCTAAAATGTCGCAATCATATAGTGCTACATCAATTTTTTAATATGATTAGATAAATGTTAAAAAGTAAACAAGTTAATCCATGCATTCAAGGAAATTATGAACAATAAAACCCATTCAGATGAATAATATGATAACATCTTCAATTGTTAGCCATCATATTAGGGTTTTAGATTAAAAGGTCATTAATTATGCCTATTTTCAATAGGTGCATGAGTAAAAAATAATAATTATTAAATCAATAAATGAAATTTTAAAATTTTATTATTATTATTTGGTTTATATTTAGAAGATTACAATCCATTTTAAGCTTTAGATTTATTAAAGATTTATTCAGAAAAGATCAAATTTATTGAAATATAAATTTTTTGATTATTTAAAATAAATGTATTATAAAATAGAAGGAAGCATAAAAATATTTTTATGTAAATCTTACTTTTATTTTCATGTAAATATATATTTCTAGTTTTGTCATTATAGTAGTTGTTACATTATATTTATATATCAAATTTTTATCTTTATATTTGACTAATATATTATTATTATTATTATTATTATTATTATTATATTTTTTTTATTACTTTATAAATCATCAAGACAATATACATGTAAATAAATTAAGATAACTAAATTAACTATAAAACTTTATTATAAATAAATTAAGATAACTAAATTAGTTATAAAACTTTATTGTGAATGCAAACCCACATCAAAATATCGGGAGTCCTGGTAACAAGGGATCGGGACTTTCCATGATGGAAACCCAGGAACAGTCGTGGACCGTCCGATTTGAGATGGCCACGTGTTGTGAGACTACCCGTTTCGAGGATCGGGGATTTAGAAGTTCTGATGGCAAGAACTCGGACTTTCGTCATGATAATCCCGACCATGTTGTCGAGACATTAACATGTGACTAAGTCCCGATGAACGAACGAGATTCCTTCGGGAAATCTCAGGGTCTGTAAAGACCGTTCGATGTGAGAAAGATCTGACCGTTGGATTTAGGCGTGGAATTTCATATCGGAGATTGGGTGTTGGAAATCCCGACATCACTACAACAAGAATCGTGAAATCGTGAAACGCGATATCCCGATGGACAAAAGAACTGTGTGGGGGACACAGGATCCAAGAGGTAGATAGGTGGCATGCCATTTCAGGTTTTCGTGGTGAGAAGTCCCGAAAATTTATGTATTTAGGATTCGCGATATCTCGAACTCGGAAACGTCGAGGGACTGAGGGACCATTGAATAGTCAATCGCACGAGTGTATCGGAGAAACGACATATCAGGGTTCGGGAGTTGGTAAAGCACAGTTGTTTGACATCGCGTGTGCCGAAATCGCGATAGGGAAAGCCCCGATAAGGGTAAAAGACTGTGGTCTTATGAGAGGCGGTCACATGGACCTCGGCGTAGCCGAGGGGAGGGGCTAAGGAAAAAGGCACATTGGCAAATCGGGGATTGGGAGTTCGTGAGGACAGGAACTCATGTCGACGGGGATCACGAAACCCCGACACACGAAGCTTCAATCGGGAGTTGTGCCACATAGACACATGAAGAGTACCACGTGCCAGCGAGTGGGAAGACAAGGCAAGAGTGGTGGGACCCTAATGATGTCACCGAAGGTGACGAGGATCCTCCAAAAAAGCACCATGTACCACTATGGTAGAGGGCGACAGTTGTGCTGTGGGCCCAGAGGGTAAAGTAAATCGGAATTTTGGAATTCGGCAATTGAAATGACAAGAGGTGGGAAGTCACTGTATAATGAAATCTCGGGTACCAAAAACCTGAAGTCCTGGGTACCGAAGGCCGAAAGTCCTGAAATACCAAAAACTAAAGTTTCGAACACCCGAAAAAACAGGGTTGAACAGAGCTCAAAAAATTCGTGAAATTGAAACACTTTCTTAAACTCGATTATCACGAAAGATGAGGAATTGTCAAGAAACGAAGGTTCGACAAAATTTGAGTCGTCTGCGCATTATATTGCAGAAGACTGACGAGTGCCAGAACTGTTGGGAAATTGCTGCAAAATGCAAAGAAGTGGAAGAGATACATAATACTTCCAGTTCAAGAAACTTATTTAAAACGAAATGTCTTTTATTTTGTTCAAACTGGCTTATAAATATTTTGGATTGCTCATGAAGGTTAATGGATTGACAAACTTCGAATTGAATTGCATAGTGTGTGTGCAGAGTTCAACGAAGGTCAGGATTCCAGCTAACCAACGCCGAGTAAGGAGTGGGGAAGAGTGCAGATTAACCTTGAAATAGAAGATGAACAGGAAGGAAAGGATGTTAACCTGGGAGTCGAAGGATCGAACTCCAATGGGCATGGAAAGGAGAAGGATAAGGAAGAACACATAATGAAAATCCTTGAAGGATTTCAAAGAGAGGCCAAGGCTCACCGAGATGATAGTCGAAAGCTCATGAAAATCAGGGACCAGTAAGGTGCATTAAACTTAAAATTTTTGAAGAGTCTGGAAAGAATAGAGAATAAACTCGAGAAAGGAAGAGACTCAAGTATGACGGAGAGTCGCAGAACCCATGGAAGAGGAAGTAGGTTGAGGAGTGGTAGCCGACATCTTAGTCGCTCCCAAAGACATTCTGACAGTAAGACACACAGTATTTCAAGCCCATCCCCTACCAGAAAACATCAGAAATATGGAAGGGAGGAATTGAAGGGAGAGATGAACAAGATTAAGCCTCCAACATTCAATGTAGAACATAAGAAGGAGAAAGATGCTGATACCTGGTTGCTTGGCATGAAGAAATACTTCCAACTGCAGAATTATTCTACCCATGTAAAAGGAAGAATTGCAATGTACCAACTGAAAGGAAAAGAATCCATGTGGTGGGATCAGTTTGTGCAGGTGCAACACATCAGAGAGAAAGAGGTCACTTGGAAGGAATTTAAGAGGTATTTCGAGAAGAAATACCTGACTAAAAGATACTATGACAGAAAGATGGAGTTCTTCGAACTCAAGTTGGGCAGTACGACCATTGATGAGTATGAACGAAATTTTCTGGAACTACTGAAATATGTTCCATTCATCAAGGACGAAGCTGTTAAAATTTAGAGGTATCTGAGTGGACTACCACCTTCCATTGGTGACAAGATTCAATATGATGATCCTAAGACTATGGAAGAAACAATAAGAAGGGAAAAATGCTTATACGAACAACAAAGAGAAAAGCCTACCTTTCGGAAGGCTTGGGATGACCAGAAGAGGTTTAAGAAAGAACAGAGGCAGAAGGGAGACAAGCCTTCCTTTTTCTGAAATAGTCGTCAGGGACAACCATCATTTAGAGAGCCGAGAAGGACCAAAGAGGGTGCACAAAGACAGAGCCTGACGCCCATTCAGTGTTGGGGCTGTCAAGGAAACCACAAGTACAAAGATTGTCCCCATAAAAATGGTAAGGCAAGAACTGTACATACTGTTCAACAAGCTGAAACAATGGAGGATTTGGGCAGCAGAATGCCAAGAATCTACGCAGCCCTGGGCAACAAGCAAGAATAATTTCAATCACACATGATTGAAGTGGAAGGTATGATCAACAACTGACCACTTGTTATTTTAATTGATTCAGGGGCTAGCCATAGTTATGTAGATCCTATAGTGGTGGAAAGTTTGCATCTAACGAAGAGAAAACATGAGAAGTATTGGTTTGTGTAGTTAGCCATAGAGACCAAGACGAAGGTCACTGAATTGGTTAAGTCCTGTATAGTGGACATGAAAGGAATGAGCACTAAGACTGAATTGAACATTTTGCCTTTAGGTTCATATGACTGCTTAATTGGTATGGACTGGTTGGACCAGGACCATGCCCTTCTGGATTGCCATAACAAGAGGTTCGCATGCGTGAATGAAGAGGGAAATCAGGTAATTGTCCAAGGAATTCCCAGATCCGTGGTTGTGAGGGAAATCTAAGCCATGTAGCTGAAGAAATGTTACCGAAAAGGCTGTCAATTATTTGCAGCTCGAGTGGAAGAAGCACCCCAAGATGTAGTATCAAATCTGGAAGACCATGAAGTACTCAAGGAGTTCAAGGATGTATTTCAGGAGGTACTTGGACTACCTCTGAGGAGGGACATCGATTTTTCTATAAATTTGATTCCTAGAACAACTCTAGTTTCGAAAGCTCCTTACAGAATGAGTACGCCAGAGCTGAAAGAGTTGCAATTGCAGCTCGAAGAGCTACTAAAGAAAGGTTACATTCATCCCAGTATGTCACCATGGGGAGACCCAGTACTATTCGTGAAGAAGAATGATGGGACATTGAGGCTGTGCATTGATTTTCGACAGTTGAATAAGGTCATTGTCAAGAACAAGTATCCCCTGCCAAGGATTGATGATATTTTTGATCAGTTGAAGGATGCAAAAATATTCTCAAAAATAGATCTTAGATCTAGATATCACTTAGTGATAATAAAGGATGAGTACATTGGCAAGACCGCCTTTAGAACAAGGTATGGTCATTATGAGTTCACAGTGGTGCCATTTGGATTGTCCAACGCGCCTGTTGTTTTCATGTGCTTAATGAACGATGTGTTTAGAAATTATTTGGACAAGTTTGTCATAGTCTTCTTGGACGACATCTTGGTGTATTACAAGACAGAGGAAGAACATGAGAAACATCTTAGAATGGTGCTGCAGGTGTTGAGAGAACACCAGTTGTACGCAAAACTGAGCAAGTGCTCATTTTACCAAAGGCAGATCCATTACTTGGGACATATAATATCTGAAGAAGGGATCGTTGTGGATCCTGAAAAGGTACAGGCCATTTAAGAATGGCCAACATCGAGGAGTGTGGCAGAAGTTAGATCTTTTATGGGTCTGGCAGGCTACTATAGGAGGATTATAGCCAGATTCTCAAGGATAGCCCATTCTATCACTTCCTTGCAAAGGAAGGGGAAGAAGGTCCAGTGGACTGAAGAATGTGAGAGAAACTTCCAGTGATTGAAGTAGCTGCTAACTAGTGCTCTAATCCTGAAGATTGCAGATACAAACAAGGATTACATACTGTGCATAGATGCATGTAAGGAGGGGCTGGGAGGAGTTCTTAGCCAATAGGGATTTGTAATTTGTTATGAGTCCTGAAAGTTGAAGTAATATGAGAAGAATTATGCCACTCATGATTTAGAGCTAGCAACAATCGTCAACGCCTTGAGGAAATGGAGACATTACCTCATGGGAAAGAGATTCAAGTTAAGAATAGACCATAACGGTCTGAAGTATTTATTCGATCAGCCAACCTTAAATGCCAGGAAAATCAGATGGCTGGAGTTTCTGTGTGAATATGACTTTGATATCAAGCATATCAAAGGGAAAGAAAATAAGGTGGTTGATGCACTCAGCAAAAAAGTGCATGACTTACATGCTACATCCATTAGCATGTACCAGACTGAGATGAAAGACATAATTTTGGAAGCTACAAATGCTGATTTGCAATACAAAAATCTTGTAGAAAAGCTACAACAGTGTGAGAGACCATAGACCAAGTAAAGTTACACCTTGGGAACTAATGATTTACTTCTGTATAAAAACAGTGTGTATGTACCTAATGTCTGAAAATTGAAGCTGGAAATTCTAAAGGAGATGCATAACGTGGCTTATGCTGGACATCCTGGATATTGGAAGATTGTGGCAGCAGTCAAAAGCCATTATTTTTGGCCAGGTTTGAAGAAAGAAATAGCTGAATACATCGCCAGATGTATGGAGTGCCAGAAGGTTAAGGCGGAGCATAGGA
Source organism: Picea engelmannii (assembly GCA_009831015.1). Lineage (NCBI taxonomy): Eukaryota > Viridiplantae > Streptophyta > Pinopsida > Pinales > Pinaceae > Picea > Picea engelmannii. The sequence goes on from ML787315.1 coordinate 811,904, forward strand.
ACCCAACAGGGTTGTTGTAGCCTTTACCTATTCCTGAATGGAAATGGGATGTGGTAACAATGGATTTTATCACAGGATTGCCCAGAACAAGCAAGCATCATGATTCAATCATGGTGGTGGTGGACAAGCTTACTAAAGCTGCCCATTTTATTCCATTGAAAACCACCCAGAGAGTAGTAGATGTTGTTGATATTTTCCTAAAAGAAGTTGCACGCTTGAAAGAAATTCCTAAGACAATTGTGTTTGATAGAGACCCAAAATTCACTTTGAATTTATGGAAAGGATTGGTCAAAGGATTCAGAACGAATTTGAACTTTAGTACAGCATATCATCCAGAGTCTAATGGACAGATAGAGAGAGTAAATAGAGTAATCGAAGACATTTTGAGAATGTATGTGATGGATAAACCATCAAGGTGGGAAGACTACCTGCATTTGGTAGAATTCACCTACAATAATGGGTATCATGGATCATTGAAGATGAGCCCATTCGAGGCGCTTTATGGAAGAAAGTGCAACACTCCAGTGAGGTGGGATAATCCAGCTAACAGAGTAGTAGTTGGGCCTGAACTGCTCAAAGAGATGGAAGACCAAATGATAAGAATTAAACATAATTTAAAAGCTGCCCAGGACAGGCAGAAACGTTTCGCTGATAGTAACAGAACCCATAGAGAATTCAAAGTGGGCAATCATGTTTTCCTGAAAGTGAAAACTAACAGGAGTTCCCTGAAGCTGAGAAGTTGCGCCAAGTTGGAAGCAAGATTTTGTGGGCCATTTGAGATCTTGGAAAGGATTGGGCCAGTTGCATACATGCTTGCATTACCTGCATCTATGACTGTACATAATGTGTTTCATGTTTCACTACTTAAGAAATAT
>ML787315.1:812828-827105 GCA_009831015.1 Picea engelmannii
CAGGTGGAACCAGAAGGTGTCCTGCAAGTGCATCCTGTGCGCATATTGGATAGGAAAAGCAAACACCTCTAGAATCGAGCTATAGAGCTTGTAAAGGTCCAGTGGACCTGGTACGGTCCTGAGGATGCAACATGGGAGCATGAAGAAGTTATGCGGGTAGAGTACCCACATCTTTTTGAAAATTTTGAAAGACTTGCAGAGGCAGTGTAAGTTGCACTGAGGACAGTGCAAAAATAAGGGGAGGGGGATTGTAGTGTCCCCAAGGCCGAGCCCCGTTGCAAATCATGATATATGAAATGAATTGTAAACATGTTCTATAGGCTGGTGAGCCAAGTTTTGTATAAGCTGGTAGGCTTATGTGTTTGTTAGGCCAAGGAGCCTAAGTATTGAAAGCCAGGAGCCTGTTGTTGTACTTGTATGCATGTAGAATGATTAATATAATATAAACACCACCAGGTGAAGACCGACCATGATGAATGAGTGAAGGGGGACTGAGAATCCACAGAGTGGGCAAGGGATTAGGGGGTTGGAAGGTGGGAAAAAGGGGCTAAGTGTTGAGCCTAGGGGGCTTAAGCCTGGGATTAATATTTTAATATTATTCCCAAAAAGAAATGTGTATTTTATTTTTATCCTAAGTTCCTGGCAAGGGGAAAACGTGCAAAAGGGATGCATGTTGTGGGAATGCATGTTGTTCCCAGGGTGACAAGTGTCAACCCTGGTGCATGAAAATATAATAGCCGAGATGAACCATGTGAGAGGGGGCGTCTCCATTCTATCGGATCGTCTGAGCATGAACCCACCGATCTCTGTAAAAATACTTTGGTATAACCCTGAATGTGGTAAAAAGCCTGTGTGGATTTGGGAGATAGCCAGTACATCCTTAGTCTGTGTAGTTTGAACTTGCACGTGGGATCTTTTCACCCCTCGTACAATCCTAAAACCAAAACCGTGAGACTATCCCATGATTGTTGAACCCGTTTGGGAAGCGCGTGTCTATTTTTCCCAATTGGTTGTTGCGGCCATGTAGTGCTAGACTGCGTGTGGCATGCTGGCCAGAGTAAGCCTTATGCTGAGCTTGTGTATGACCTCTCTTCTGGTGAGGGAGGCGACTGTGGTTGGAAAAGGCAGGTTGTCAGGCCTGTGAGCAACTCATCTCAGGTGAAAGAGTTTGCTGGGAAGTGGTTTCTTCCAGAGAGTGCCCAGCACCAGTTATGGGCTCTGAGACTTCCTGATCTGACCTATTGCCGAGACCCAGAGAGGGAGGTTAGCATCGATGGACTGTGCGTGTGAAGGTGTATACTCCCTGGGTGGAACATGCATGTGGGGAATGAGAGTCTGGTAGTAGTGGGCGTAAGATGGCATCTTTGGGAAGAATCCTTCCAGATATTTCTATGTTGTTTTCCCTATAACCTCAGCCTAGCCTAGGATTCCTTGCCTTGGGGTGGAGCTCAGTCTCAACTCGGGGGTGACCCACTATTGAGATGATGAGCAATGTGGTCTAAGGATGGGAGGTTTGTGGAAGGCCTGCACTTGGTTGGTGGAGTTCATCACTGTCACAAGATAAGTATCTAACTATGTTCTTATCACATTTTGCATGACTTTGCTACATAAATTATAATGATTTCCACTGTGTATATGAATTACTGTTAAATGCTATGGATTTTTTAATCATAGCCATAAATTATATGTTTTACTCTGAGTTAAATGTATTTCTTTACTTGAATTCATGTGATTATATAATGTCTGTATGAATTATGTAAAAGTGCGTGTACAGAATGTTACATAGTGCGTTATAAGCTCTGGGTAAGCAAAAAAAGGTACACTACAAATTGGTATCAGAGCGCGAATAAGCCGAGAGTTTCGAAATGGGTGTGCTACAAATTTTGGAAGGATTCTTCCTAAAGATGCCATCTTACGCCCACTACTACCAGAATCTCATTCCCCACATGCTTGTTCCGCCCAGGGAGTATACACCTTCACACGCACAGTCCATCGGTGCTAACCTCCCTCTTTGGGTCTCGAAAACAGGATGGATCAGGAAGTCTCAGAGCCCGTAGCTGGTGCTGGGCACTCTCTAGAAGAAACCACTTCCCATCAAACTCTTTCACCTGGGATGAGTTGCTCACAGGCCTGACAACCTGCCTCTTCCAACCACAGTCGCCTCCCTCACTAGAAGAGAGGTCATACACAAGCTCAACATAAGGCTTACTCTGGCCAGTATGCCATGCGCAGTCCAGCACTGCGTGGCCGCAACAACCAATTGGGAAAATCAGACACGCGCTTCCCAAATGGTTTCAACAATCATGGGATAGTCTCACGGTTTTTGTTTCAAGATTGTACGAGGGGTGAAAAGATCACGCGCGCAAGTTCCAACTGCTCAGACTGAGGATGTACCAGCTATCTCCCAAATCCACACAGGCTTTTGGGACGCAAGTTCCAAACGCTCAGATGGTCCAGTAGAATGGAGACACCCCCTCTCACATGGTTCATCTTAGCTATTATATTTACATGCACCAGGGTTGACACTTGTCACCCTGGGTACTGCATGCGTTCCCACAACATGCATCCCTTTTGCACGTTTTCCCCTTGCCAGGAAATTAGGATAAAAATAAAATACACATGTCTTTTTGGGAATAATATTAAAATAGGATAAAAATAAAATACACATGTCTTTTTGGGAATAATATTAAAATATTAATCCTAGGCTTAAGCCCCCTAGGCTCAACACTTAGCCCCTTTTTCCCACCTTCCAGCCCCCTAATCCCTTGCCCACTCTGTGGATGCTCAGTCCCCCTTCACTCATTCATCATGGTCGGTCTGCACCTGGTGGTGTTTATATTTTATTAATCATTCTGCATACATACAAGTACAACAACAGGCTCTTGGCCTTCAATACTTAGGCTCTCTGGCCTAACAAACACATAATCCTACCAGCTTATACAAAACTTGGCTCACTAGCCTATAGAACATATTTACAATTCATTTCATATATCATGATTTGCAACGGGGCTCGGCCTTGGGGACACTACAATCCCCCTCCCCTTATTTTTGCACTGTCCTCAGTGCAACTTACACTGCCTCTGCATGTCTTTCAAAATTTTCAAAAAGATGCAGGTACTCTGCCCGCATAACTTCTTCATGCTCCCATGTCATGTCCTCAGGACCGTACTAGGTCCACTGGACCTTTACAAGCTCTATAGCTCGATTCCAGAGCTGTTTGCTTTTCCTGTCCAATATGCCCACAGGATGCACTTGCAGGACACCTTCTGGTTCCACCTGGATCACAGTCCAATCAATAACATTATTAGCATCAGGTACATATTTCTTAAGTAGTGAAACATGAAACACATTATGTACAGTCATAGATGCAGGTAATGCAAGCATGTATGCAACTAGCCCAATCCTTTCCAGGATCTCAAATGGCCCACAAAATCTTGCTTCCAACTTGGCACAACTTCCTAGCTTCAGGGAACTCCTGTTAGTTTTCACTTTCAGGAAAACATGATCACCCACTTTGAATTCTCTATGGGTTCTATTACTATCAGCGTAACTTTTCTGCCTGTCCTGGGCAGCTTTTAAATTATGTTTAATTCTTATCGTTTGGTCTTCCATCTCTTTGAGTAGTTCAGGCCCAACTACTACTCTGTCAGCTGGATTATCCCAACTCACTGGAGTGTTGCACTTTCTTCCATAAAGCGCTTCAAATGGGCTCATCTTCAATGATGCATGGTACCCATTATTGTAGGCGAATTATACCAAATGCAGGTAGTCTTCCCACCTTGATGGTTTATCCATCACATACATTCTCAGCATGTCTTCGATTACTTTGTTTACTCTCTCTATCTGTCCCTTAGACTCGGGATGATATGTTGTACTAAAGTTCAGATTCATTCTGAATCCTTTGAACAGTCCTTTCCAGAAATTCAAAGTGAATTTTGGGTCTCTATCAGACACAATTGTCTTAGGAATTCCATGCAAGTGTGCAACTTCTTTTAGGAAAATATCAACAACATCTGCTACTCTGTGGGTGGTTTTCAGTGGAATAAAATGGGCAGATTTAGTAAGCTTGTCCACCACCACCATGATTGAATCATGTTGCTTGCTTGTTCTGGGCAATCCTGTGATAAAATCCATTGTTACCACATCCCATTTCCGTTCATGAATAGGTAAAGGCTGCAGCAACCCTATTGGGTGCCTATGCTCCGCCTTAACCTTCTAGCACTCCATACATTTGGCGATGTATTGAGCTATTTCTTTCTTCAAGCCCGGACAAAAATAATGGCTTTTGACTGCTGCCACAGTCTTCTAATATCTAGGATGTCTAGCATAATCCACGTTATGCATCTCCTTTAGAACTGTCATCTTCAATTTTTGGACATTAGGTACATACACTCTGTTTTTATACAGGAGTAAACCATTAGTTCCCAAGGTGTAACTTTCCTTGGTCTGTGGTCTCTCACACTGATGTAGCTTTGCTACAAGATTTTTGTACTGCAAATCAACATTTGCAGCTTCCAAAACTCTGTCTTTCATCTCAGTCTGGTAACCCACATCAAAACAAATGCTTAAATAAGTAATTTGAGGATTTTAATTTATATACATATTTTTATATTCTATTGTATAAATAAAAGAATATCTTACTTTGATTGATAAGGGGAAGGAGACACTAAAAACACCATAAAGTGATATGCTGCCAAATGAAAGTAGAGTTTCTAGATAGTGAGTCCATATATTTCATTGATATGCTGCAAGTTATAAAATAGAGATTATGTCTGAGGATATATTTCCTTAAATAAGATTTATGAAAAAAGATAATTAAATCTAAGATTTATGACAAAAGACAATTAAGATGAAATTAAAATGACCAAATCTCAGAGCTAAGATAAGTATTGTGACCCTTTATTTGAAATGTCAAGAAAGAAACAAATGTTTTGATGTGCATGCCAAGTGAATGAATCACACATGTAACCATGGAGGTACACATGAATAAGAGACAAATCCTGATTAGCACAATATGATTCTTTGTGCTCTTATTATCGATGTTATCAGATGTCAAAGATTCTTTTAAAGTTCAACGTGTCTTACCTTTCATAGTCCTTCCCTTACTACAATGGAAATTCTACCAAATACAAAGATTAGAGAGTAAGCGAAGGAGTGGGTCTCGTGCACAACAATAGAGAAATGTTTGCATGTTTATGGTGATGTGTTCACTTGTGAGTTATTATATTGATAGTTTGATCATTATTATTATGATTCTAGTATAAGTACTTAAAGAAGGAAGGAAGGCGTTGTAGAGGAAGGTATTGTAGAGTTATGATTAAAGAAACTATTTAAAGTGAATAATTCTAATTTACATTTAGGTTGCAATTGAAACTAACATGTTGTGTAGACAATGTAGATACATAATATACAAATTAATTGTTGTTAGCATCATTGCATATAAATAATAATAGCAAGAATGATGACAATTATAGTGAATGAGGTGGTGAAATGATGTGGAAGAGAGGTCTTATGTTCCTTATGTATAAAAATATTGAATTCATAGAAGAGTATGGGGTTCGTGATATGTAAAACACACACACACACACACACACACACACACACACACACACACATATATATATATATATATATATATTAGAGAAAATAGAATGGGTGAAACTAATCCATGTCCCCATCGATTAAGTTGGTTTTATTTGTAACACATGCCAAACTCACTTTTGAGCATATGTCACTAAAAAGACCAACTCTATTACATAAGGAAATTTTCAAATTTTACTTTTAACTCATTTAGTAAAACTTTGATACCATTAATTAATTAATTCCAACCTTCTTGAAGGCTCATATAATCTTTATACTCCACTCTAATACCAACTGAAATTTGCCAAACTATGAAACAATAAGTAGGCCCCACATAACAAATAACTTTTATTTTTATGAAATCACCAACTAGTTGGAGACCTTAGATGTTCCTCCTAACCATAGGCATTGTTGCTCTAATACTCTCAACAATAGGTTAACCTCGACCTAGTGCTATAAATCCACTAGGTAAAAGACTACGTAAGCCAATTATGGTCTAATAGTTAGCACAACAATGGCTAGGCCAAGGTATCAACTCAAACAATAGTTCCAACCTATAGCCTCCCATTTCCCACATCTTGCACAACCCAAGGAAATGTATTCCTTTTGTACATTGTAGTCCCTCAGGATATCTCACTTCCCTTTAAGGGATTCAACACATACCGACTAGGAAGTCTCAAAGAATTGTGGCTTTAGGATCTCTAGCTACACTTAGGAGTCTTCAGGCACCCTCTAGGTCTCACAATCTATTTCCAATAATTATCCCTATGGGGCTCTACCTTTCCCCGAGGCAACCCAAACAGAATTATACACTCAAATCCCCTCACATTTCACAAGGTTCACTAGGTAATAGGGTCATAGTGTCTCCTCAACTCACTCCCCACAAGAAATGATAAGAATGATGAAATCAATGATGGATTCCTCACTAAGACAACTCTTTAAATATGCATGTCATGTATTTGAAAAGTGGCACTCAAATAACCACTTCCCCACCACTTGGGAACTCATCCCATTACTTGGGAATTGTAACGTACATGGTTGTCAGGTTAGGGCACACTACTCCAAGAATGCACTTTTTGGACTAATTAAAAAATTTAGATACCAATTCATGAATAAAGAAGCATGAAAGAAAGACATGCAATATTCAAGATTCATGTTGCAACATAAAAAAAAAATGAATAATAAGCCATACAAAGAAATAACCAGCAAGAAAAAATATTATAAATACATATCTTAGAGATAATAATTAATACACAAGAGAGACAAATATACAATCATAGAAACACATGATAGAGAGAACTTGTCTTTAATAAAGCCAATCACCAATTAGATGCAGATCAAGAATGTTCCGCCCAACATTAGAAATTGTTGTTACAAGTCTCAACAATAGGTCACCCCATAGCTAGGGATATGAATCCACAAGGATGGGTCTTAGACCAACACTCATCTTCCAAAAACATTCAACAATCAAGCTCTCACGGGTTTCTCAAATACATAGCAAGATCCAATTTACTATCTCTCTTCCCTTCATCCCACACCACCCAAAGAAAGTGAACCCCCTTCACTGCCACACAATCCCTTAGGTTCTCCACTTCTTTCCAGGGATTGAGGGCTCCTCGTAAGGAAATATCAATGTTGGAACTCTCATTATTCACAAATGTGAATAAGGTTTGTCAATATACCAATGCATCTTAGTCATATAGGTATGAACTCATTGTTAGATTTCACCAAAAATTTCTACAGCCAACCAACCATGGTTGCTTTCCTTCGACAATTTGTTTTCCTTTCCCATGCAAACACAAGAATGAGCAAGAAGGGTGAATCAGAGAGGAACGAAAACCAAAAATGATTTGAGTAAGAATGAATGACCAACCCCCAAGGAAATCAAGAATAGGGTTTAAATATAAAAATCATAGTGTGGTATTCTCCCAAGAAGCTCACATAACCCCCTCTTCTCTCTAACATTCAAAGGTGGTTAAAATAAAATAATTTTAAAATGTAAAACATTAGCCCCTTAGTTTTCCCCCCTCTCATGGAATCATAGCCCCTATAACTCTTGTCCTTTTATTCCTCACAACCAATCATCTATTTTATTATTAACAATGTTCAATGTATTACATTTCCTAGGAACTTTGACCCCTTTCAATTTTATAGTCACTATGTCCTTTCATGAATAAACAAACTACATTATTAAACCAACTCAAAATAGGGGTACTACAGGAACTTTAGCATAAAATCATAACTTAGGACATAATACATAGGAATATATTATTATATTCCTTGGCTTAAACCCCCTTGACTTAGCCACTTTCCTTAAGTCCTAAGTCCACTTTCCCTCTTGTGGAGACCTAGCCCCATACTCTCTTGTGTGACTTGGTATGTAATAGTTATGTATTTTATTAATATATCAAGTGTAATTACAATTTACAATTCGAGGTTCATTGAACTTTTAACATACATGCTCTTTGTCATAATATCACACAAACACTCTGGCCCAAAACATCCTATCTCACCAGCCCATAAAAACATATGTGCATTTACAACCCGGGGATAAACCTAAGGTATTACATTCCCTTTCCCCTTATTTATGCACTATCCTCAGTGCATTATATACACATTTACAATAAAAAATCTGCAAAAAGCTGTGGATACTCTTCCTTCAAGGAATCCTCATGGTCCCATGTAGCATGTTCATGATCGTAGGAGGTCCACTAGACATTTACCAATCCTATGGATTGATTCCGAAGATCCTTGACCTTCCTATTCAATATGTGCATTGGTTGGACTGAGGATTCTCTCTTGTGCTCCACCTGGATCACAGTCTAATCAATTCAATGGTTAGCATCAAACACATACTTCTTAAGCAAAGACACATGAAACACATTATGTATGCACATGGATACATGTAGTGCAAATATGTATGCAACAAGACCAATCCTATCGAGGATTTCCACAATATCTTGTAGCAAGTTGTGGGCAACTTTCGAATTTCAGTGAAATCTTATTATCCTTCACTTTTAAGTGGACATGCTCTACCTCTATAAATTCTCTAAGTTTTCCTCCCTTGTCCTTATAAAAAAAATTTCTATTTTGTGCAACCTCTACATTCTATTTTATTTTCACCATCTTCTCTTCTGTTTCCCTAAGCAATTTCGGCCCAACAACTACTCTTTTTTTTGGCTTGTTCCATCTCACTAGCATGTTTCACATTTTTCCATACAATGCTTCAAATGAGCTCATCTTCAAAGATGCCTAATACCCATTATTATAAGAAAATTCAACTAAATGCAAATAATCTTCCTATTTTGATGGTTTATGGATCACATACATCCTCAACATATCCTCAATCACCTGATTAACCCTTATTTTCCCATCTGACTGATGATATTCTATGCTAAATTTTAAATTTGTCTAGAATCCCCTAAATAATCCCAACTTAAATTTGATGTGAATTTGTGATCTCAATCAGAAATAATTGTCTTAGGCACACCATGTAGCCTAACAATTTTCATCATGTAAATATCAATAATGTTGGCTTCCTTGTGAGTTAGTTTCAATGGAATAAAATGGGGTATCCTTAGTTAATTTATCCACCACTAACATAATGGAATCATGTTGTCTTACAATCCTCGGTAGTTTAGTAATGAAATCAATGCTAACAACTTCTCATTTCCATTCAAGAATATGCAATGGTTTTAGCAATCTAGTTGGATGTCTATTCTCAATATTTACCTTTTGACATTATAAACATCTAGTTATATAATAAACCACCTCTAGTTTTTTAATTCATGGATAAAACTGTTGGCCCTTCACAACTGTGATTGTTTTTTGATATATTAGGTGTCTATCATAAGACACATTGTGCATTTCTCTCAACATTATGTTTTTAAGAGCTTGATATTTAGGCACATGTACACTTCCTTTTTACATGAGGACTCCATCCTCTTTTAGTTCATAATATTTATATCTTGGTTGTAAATTAACTTGTTGTAATAATTCCTTTACTTGTAAATAAGGTTGATTTGAAGTTGCAACTTTTATAATTTTGTCTTTACTTGTACATGATAATGATTGTTGCTTGCATCGCATGCATTAGTCACTTTATTTAATATTCCTTCAATATTATTTATATTGAAGTCATATTCACTATGGAATTTTAGTCATCTAACTTGTTTGGAATTCAATGTCGGTTTTTAATATTCCTTCAATATTATTTATATTGAAGTCATATTCACTATGGAATTTTAGTCATCTAACTTGTTTGGAATTCAATGTCGGTTGTCCAAACAAATATTTTATACAATGGTCCATTTTTTACTCAAATATTTTTCTCATGAGATAATTCATCCACATATTTAAGGTATGAATTATAGCTTCCAATTTTTAATCATGTGTGATATAGTTCTTCTTATGTTCTTTTAATTTTTTGGATTCATAGCATACAACCTGAGATATAGGTGGACTGTTATGTAGAAAATATCACAGGTAGACAGTAAGATCTCCCTATGATTGTCCTACTCATCGTAAATAGACAGTCAGATAGAACTCTATGACTTTCGTTTAGACTCAAACAATTTAACTCATAATTAAACTAAGAAACAATGGAATGACATACCTTTTTTTTGAATGTTATCCATCAAAGCACCTGTAGTTCTTAGAGCCTGAATTAAGCTATGGTAGTTGTCCATAGCATCACATTTTAACATAATGGAAAAATAGGATATTGTTGCTCAGCCAAATTCTAACTCCATGATATTTGGAGCCTATTTGTCATCTTGTGCTCCTATGTGACTGCATAAATTATTCACCTATGTATCTTCCTTTGCAATCTACTTTACAATCCCCGCCTTTGCGTTGAGATTAATTTTGCTAGTACAGAGAAACCCTAAAATTCTTCAGGAAACCCTAATATGTTGTTTCAGTCCCTGGAATACCATTGGAATTCTTTTTCGGTCCGTTGGGTATTACTTTTCTCTCTCCGGAAATTTCAACTAGTAATCGGATGAGCATTTTGGTCATTCCCTCTAAGATTCTAGGAACCGTGGCTTCGCCTTCGACTGTTGTTTGCAGGAGATGTCGATTGAACTACGTAGGCACTCAGTCGGCAGGAATCCTTGCACGTCACCTTGCAGCCTGTTAGTTCGAGAAAATAGAATATTAGGTATGAACGAAATTTGATGATTTTGGTGTGAGGAAATGAAGGAGTTGTTGGGTTTCCTCCCAAAGGAAATTGTTAAAGATTACATCCTGTAGAATATCATATAATCAATTCTTTAATTCTTCGCATGCCCTTTGATTTTAAAAAATTAGAAGATAACAATGAATTATGTGTTTAAGCAATTTCATAGATGGTTGTTTTCCAAGGGATGAAACCACAGTTTCTACTACCTGACCTACTGGAAAAAAAATTGCGCTTTTGTTGTGCAAATATATACTATCCCAACATCATCCAATAGTATTATTTGGATGATAAAGTTTCCACCGTCTTTGACAGTTTGCTTCCCATCTCCATTGTTTTCTAACACAATGGAATTATTTCTGTAGAAAGTAGAAATTGATGGAATCTATATCATCAACCTTCACAAGTACGCCAATCACTACAAAGCTTGTAAGTCGTAGGTATTCAAATGGTGATGTCTTGCTGATAGTGCTTAAAAAAGGATATAGATATAGAGTTATACGAGTGTTGAGGAAAAGGGTTCTAGTACCAGGGTGTGAAGCCATGCACTAAAGAAGAGCATCAAAGGGCATGCGATTGGAACTCTGCACTAATGATCGAGTTGGTATTGCGTCTGACGTGAATTATATATTTAGAGAAAATGGGATGTTAGTTACAAGAGAAGATGTGTCAATGAGGGGTGATCAGGCTGTCAATGTGTTCTATGTGACTGATGCAGCCAGAAACTCTGTTGATCCTAAGAATGTGGAAGTTGTTGGTCGAAAATAGGACTAGCGATATTGCAAGTAAAAGACAATTGTGTGCATACCAAATCCCTTCCAAGAGGAACCTTCCATCCCTTTCTCCTTTGGAAATATTTTCAAATCAAAATCAAAGTGCTCTCTCTCTACCGTCTACAGTTTTGTACTAGTTAAAACATATTCCTAAATAGTCGATGCACCTCAATGTACATACTTACTCGTTAGTGGAAATGGAAATAGACGTGTAATTGTTTGTTTTAAATATTTTGGTGCCACAATTTTTTTAACTTCATGTATATTCCTCTACATTGTAAAGAATTAGGGAAAACAATATACACACCTTCTATATAGCTTTTGATCTATAAACCAGTGTAATTGTTTGTTTTAAATATTTTGGTGCCACAATTTTTTTAACTTCATGTATATTCCTCTACATTGTAAAGAATTAGGGAAAACAATATACACACCTTCTATATAGCTTTTGATCTATAAACCATGGAAGGTATGATTATTTGAAAGAAGGATTAGGATATTATTTTGATGGTTCAAATTTTAGAAAAGGGATCACACGTCATTGTCATCCTCCTTGTAAGTATAGTATTTGGAAAAAGAATCTGGGGATGCATGCCCCGAATATGCATATCCAAGAAAATCATGCCACTTGTAGTTGGACACCCTTATATTTCATTGTGCAATAGAAGATCATAGAGAGTGACACACTCAAATCATCAACGACACTTTCAATCCTAAATATCAATTCAAATAAAAAATCAAGAATAATTGTAACTTACAAATAGTATTTTTGTAAGTTTATTAGTAGTTTTTTTTTTTAATTAAGTTGAATTACATTTTAAAAGAGTGCATTTTTTGTAGAATTCGACACCTTTCATTTTTTAAGATTGAATTGTTGATTCTGATTGTTAAAGGTTGGAGTTGCAAGAAACCCTTTGAGGTCTAAGTGAATCTCTAAATGGATCAAATTGATGAATTATTAGATTTACTTAATACTCTAATACTCTCTATTAACAACAATATAGTCACAATTGACAAAGCAACTCTCACTCATGTTCTAACCTGTTTATAAAATTCACAAGACAAAATTGAATTTCTCCATCTTGAATCACAACTCCAACAAGATGAAATACAACAGAAGGATTCACATTCTGAATTAGTCATTGATTAGAAAAATTATGTTTTTGGATTTGAGAATGATTCCTATCAGTAGCCAACACCTGATCAAATCAAATCAGTGACACCACTTCATAAGCATATTCAAATTCTTCTTGTACTTTCCAAGACCATAATCATACATTGGGAAAAATTCATCAACAACAAGCATAGAACAGGTCTTAGATACAAAATAGAAGTGACATATCACATTCAAGTTTATTTCAAACCAATCTAGTTCTGGATTGGTGGATTCCTTCAAGAAAAATCATCTTCATTTTCTATAGTTCAAGATCAAATTTCTAAATTCCAAAATTGTCATTGAGTTGGCCACAGAGAGGATCATTGTTTTGATATTCATCCTTATGAACATTGTAAAAATCATAATCATCATTCAGAAAGATGTTCCAAACATAAGAAATCTTCAAGAGTAAAGAATCACTATGGGTGTATCACTTCTTGGAAATGGTCATAAAAAACCAAGAATATATATCAGTCATACTAAAGAATTGATTCTCAAGTATTTACACATCTTCTGGTGAAAATATTTTCATCTTTTCACCTTGTCTCTGACAAGGGAGAATAATATCAACGATTAATAGTCAAGCTTCAAGTTTTGAAGTCATGTCAATCAAGTAGGAACAAGCGAGCCAGATTCAAAGACATATTCCATCAATGGGATTTGGTTTGTCGTCTTCCTTAAACCACCACCACCATTTAGTAGAATACTTACATCTTCTGCTAGACAACAATTTGAGGTCATTCTTAAACCACCATTTGATATCACTTCCAATTAGTAGAAGACATTAGCTTCTAGATTAATTAGGAAATGTTATGGGAACCACTGATTCTTAGAGCAAAGTTCTAAGATTTGTAGTCTCCTTTAAACCACTATTTAGAAGAAGACATCAACTTATGTTAGTCAGTTGGTTTGTGGCCATGCAAAACCACCAGATTCAAAGAGAAGATTTAGCTAGTGACACTTGTCCACTTCCAAATTTAGCTCTCTCCTTGGACTCACATACACCATTTTGCATTAAGGGGAGGAATGATGAAAACCTAATCTGTTAGGATAAGGAATATGAAAAGTCACTTGAATGTATAGAAACTTTCGTGGGAAGTCCAATAAACCTCGTAAAAGATGAATCCAAAAATCATAAATCATGTATTTATATGTGTATCATATTAATAAAATAATGCAAATCTCACTAATTTTCATTTTCACATATTCCAACAAATTTATATTAACTTCAAAATTTTATTTACAATTAACATAGAATAATCTTAATTCACTAAATTTATTTATTTTTCACCAAATTTATGTATTATTGTGGTTGATTATTTTTCATCAAAATTGAAAATTTTAATTGAATTAGACTAACTTTAATTAACAAAATTTATTTATATTCGAGATTGACTCTCATAATTTTTTTTTTTATATTTTACATCAAACATCATTCATTATGGACTATTATTATTTTAATTACATGGATCGAAAAATGATTATGATATCAACTACAACGAATACGAATATGAATTGATTTTTATTAAAAAATATTATGAAAATTGAAAAAAAATTATAGAATCATGTGTAAATTTTCAATATATTAT
>ML787315.1:827323-847936 GCA_009831015.1 Picea engelmannii
ATAATGTATAAATTTTTTTTAATATTTTTGAAAATAAAAATATCGCATTGCCATTTTATGATATATCTTATAAATTATGTTGATTAATAAAAAAAATTTAAAATAAAAATTCTTATACATTGTCATCATAAGGGATATTTTTAGATTATGTTAATTAGTGTAAGAATTTAAAAATAAAAATTCAATATCTATTATTAAAAATATTAGAGTTGTTTTCTATCGTTTTTTATTGACTATATGACTAGCACAGCCACGTAAACGTGACTGATTAACGCGGAAAGGCATATTAAAACAAAATCAAATTCTAACGGATTTCGACCTGTCCGCGTCTCTAAACAGCTTGTCGTCGTCGATCGGCCTTTCTTGAATGTGCTTGATGCCGCCGACTGTTTAATCCGTATATTGGCACTGGATCTAACGGCATTCGTTCATGCCGTGGTTTAACAACAAAGTTTGTATATGAATTCACATGGAGTTTGGACACGGTAACCGTCGGATAAATACGCATCGCAGCGGTTTTTCCTGGTCATATGATTTTGGAAGCATTAACAGTTATCGATAATGGACCTGGCCATAAACAAGCTTCTTCTCCACGGGCGCTGTCTGCCTGCATTCATCCATGCGGCCATAAACATTCGCACTGGAAACGCTTCATTTCACATCCACGCGGCCATAAATATGCGCGTAAATTTTTTTAATTGGTATTCAACACCCACGTGGCCATAAGTATTCGCCCAGTAACAATAATTTAGTAAATTGTGGCCAGCTTAATAAATTATCTCTTAATCACTATGAACGTGGCAATCTGGTGGTGAGCAAGTAATTTTTTAATCTGATTTAGTAAATGTAAAAAAGTAATCACATAAACGGACGTCTTTATAAATGAGCGGAAGTTAATTTATTAAAATCTCATCCATTGATTAGAGAGGACGACGAAGAATATGCCAGCATCTTCAATTGCCAACCCTAAGATTGAAATTTATGATTAAAAGGTGATTAATTCTGCCCATTGTCAATAGGTATACGCCTTTCGGCGTAAATATCTGGTTGAACATTATAAAAACACATGAGCAAAATCTTAATAAGTAAATAAAAAAGTCTTAATAAGTAAATTTCATAAGTAAATCTTAATAAGTAAATTTCATCGAATAATAGAAAATACGAAGCATATAAATAGATGTGAAGACCTTGAAACTCACTTGGTGAGAGGTCAACTAGGTATTATTTTTAATTAAATAATGATATCCCAATGATCATTGATGTTCAACTTCCAGACATCGTCCCTATTTATATTATTTGGGTTCAACTCAATTTCTAGCGCCTTCATTACCTTACGCTTCCAAATTGAATAACTATGAGAATCATAAAGTAACGAAGCCTGTAGAAATGGAATTAAACCCAAATAATCTAAATAAAGATGATGGATGGAAGTTGATTGACTTCAGACACCAATGACCGTTGCTTTGACTTGGGATATCATTATTTAATTAAAAATAATACCTTTATAGGGTTTGTATTTGATATTATTTGATGAGCCTCTCTTCATTATCGTTCATTATCGAGTGCTCCTGATGATGATCCCCGAGGGATCAAAATCCATCGGGTTATCTTTTCTTCTAATGCATAGGTTTTTTTTACTGAGTAATATATGAACATCTTATAGTAAATTAGTTATAATTGAAATTATTAAAATTAAAAATATATAAAATTTATTAATTTATAATAAAAAATAATGATATTTATTAATTAATATCATGTTTATGATGATGGTTAATTGGATTTCAAGAAAAGTAAAGAATAAATTTGGTTTACTTTAGAATGTTATTTATGTGTTAAATTTTTTTAAGAAATAAATTCCTAAATCACCATATTTTTAATGAGTTAAAAGGTTAAACAAATCAATAATTATATCAAATATTGTGAAATTGTGATATGTATATATGTATATAATGATGATGATGATGGTTAATGTCCATTGAGACCATAATTGATCTATTGGATCTTAAAAAAAGAAAGAGATTACTTATATTTCTTTAGTATATTATTTTTGTGTTCAAAAAACATTAAGAGAAGTGTTCCAAGATCACCATGATGTTTGATGACTTATATAGTTTAGAAGGTTGGTATTTTGAAAGATATTTTGAAATTGTGATCTAATTTGGGTATGCCTAGAGAACTCTAGGAGAAAGTGGTTTTCATCTTCGACCCTCTTAGTGTCACAAATATGGCATACTCGTGTGTCCTGCATTGTTTTACGAATTTCCGAATGACAAGTTTTGCTATGTAGCTTGTGGGAGTTGGTTCATATCTTAACAATGTTAATTTTCTTTTTTGTGCTAGTTATAACTAAGAGATACTTTTGATCTTATATATTAGGGTTGATCACCTCCTTGTAGTATCTTAGTTTCCTTTTATTTTCTAATTCTTCATTGCGTCATAGGATCTCTTTAAATTTAGATGTAATGATATTTTTAATATTAACGATATTTTGCATAATGACATCTTCTTGTATTCCTCGGTGATTTAGCCAAGACTTGACCTTTTGATGCAATTCACGCTCAAACCATTGATAGTTTTGGTTGGAGTTTGAATAAATTTCAGGGAGTCTCTTATTGTCCACGTTGTTTGCGTTGTTCTTGTACACCAAGTACCTAGTCATGTCCATGCACTCAATATGGGAAATGCTTCCTTCGATGAGGATGAGAAGATAGGGTGTATTTCCTTTTTTGAGATTATAAGTTATAAAAAAAATTTAAAGCTTCTCTATCTTTCTACAATATTCTCTAGAGATAGTGCATCCTCAAACTTTAAATCTGTATAAGATAACCGAAGTGACAAGAGAATCAAAGAGGAATGTTTTCTTATCCCATAGTCAAAGGTCTACTAATCTACACTTGTTTTCATGTCCATAATAAGCTTTTCAACTTCCCTTTATCATTTTCTCAACACTATAATACCAATTGAGGTTGTGATGAGTATTGATTCCAAGAATTTTGTATAAAGGAACTTCCTCCAAGTTATTTTTGTCATACACAAAAGTGTCATAGGTGATATTTTTGGACTTTATTATATAACCTTAATTTTTTATGTATTCACAATCCAATCATACCCATATTAGAACAAAAGTCGTTAAAAATTCATATAAAAATATATTTTATTTACTAAAATATTAAAATATTGTTTAAAATTATTAATATAAAATTAAATATATTTGTATATTTATAAATAATATGGTTATGGTTTTCTTCCCACCAAATTTAACTAGTAGTGATAATAAATTAAATTTAAACAAAATAATGTTAAATAAACATTATCAAAAGTGTTTTTCTATCATCCTATAATTTATCCAATTTACTTGTCATATTAAATGTAAAACAATTATTTTTCTTTATAACAACAAATTATTAATAAAATTATAAAAAATATAGATTAATTATAAAATTAAAAAAAAATATTATTGTACTTCCCACCAAGTTTAACGAGTGGTGAGAATAAATTAAATTTAAACAAAATAATGTTCTAAACATTAACAAGAGAATCCATTTTTATCGACCCACAATTTAATTAATTTTTATTTTAAACATGTCGCATTAAATCTAAAACAATTTTTCTTATTTAAAAAAAATATTTTAATAAAATTATAAAAATATAAATTAATTATAATATTTTAAAAAATATTATTACCTAAAATTAAATTCCAAACATTTCATAATAAATAAAACTTTAATATAAATCAAATTGATTAATAAATTTAGAAAGTTTTTATATACTTAACATAAATTTGAATAGACACCCAAATAAAACACAATCAACCAAAGGAGAAGAGGTTGAAGAATATCATGATCATAAGGATAAGATTAGAGAGCTAGAAGAAAAACTAACGAAAAATTGTGCCATAAATAGTTTGGATCGTAACTTAGATATCAAACCCATCAAAGAAGAAATGAATAAGGTCATAGAGTTAAACCATGAACATAAAAAAAGAGCCTTGAACCTTATTATTTTTTGTATAAAAGAGCATAAAGATGAGGATATGATTGAAATAGTGAAGGAAGAACTAAAACATAAATCACAAATTGAAACAACTTTCCTCATAGAAACAAAGAGGATGGACAAAATAATTGAACATAAGATATATTGATTTCGGTTAAGGTAAACTCTAATGACCATAAATTTGGCATATTAATCAAAACCCAAAGCTCAAAAGGTTTGAGAATAATCGTAAATGAATACCTTATTCCAAATGACCAAGCAGAGTTAAGGAATTAACTTCAAAAGGTAAAAAAGGATAAAAAGGGAAAAGGAAAAATAATTAGGAATTGAAAAGTTGTTATCAAGGATAGAGACTACAAAGATAATAATAAATAGGGATTTGGTACAGTTCGGATCCTCTCATGGAATTGTCATGATTTTCCATGGAGAAAAGGAACTATATTGAGCTGGATCTTGAGTGAAATTGATATTACATTTCTAGTTGAAACTTGGGAGAATAAATAATGTAAGGTCCCTAACATTGAAGAATTTTTCTTGCAGTCAAGATGGAAGAATAGATCCTCCCAAAGAGGGGCTGGATGGATATCATACTACATAAAATGTACATAAAAAAATGCTTATCCTCACATCTGTACTCATTAGAAAGACCCTCTCAATCAGTACATATGGATGGATATTTCAGATATTAATGCTAAGAAGATTTCTATAGTTGTTTGTTACTTTGCACCTATTAATTCTACGTTTTATAAGAAAAATATTCTATATAATAATTTGCCCTACAAAAACTTAGAACAAGATATCTACAACCTAAGAAATGAAGGTAGTATTGTCTTTCTAGGATACTTTCATGCTAGAACTACAACTAATAAAGATACTTTCAGGTGCATGTTATGCAAAGGGAGTAATCTCACTCACCTTTTCCCTCGTATGGACGAAGACTCAAAATTACCAGAAGACATGACTTTTTCTCAGCCTCAAGTTCCAGCTGCTTATCACAAGATTACTCTCGACCCACCCGTAGTTGATGGAATGATCACTCTAGCCCCTTCATTGGTCAGTCTGGTTGATTAGGTGGTCAATCTGGTCATGTCTTTGGTTTAACTAGTTGACGAAGTGGTCGATCTAGTCCCATCCTCGGTCGATCTGACTCCCTCGTAAGAGAGTGAAACCCAAGAAGTCCATCCTTTTCCAACATTCAACCCCACCATTCTCCCCTTGGAGAATGCAACTCAAGTGGTCAATCTGATCTCATCATTAGTCGATCCTACTCTCCTACTAGAGAGTAAACCCAATACTTCCCATGTTTTTCTCGTTGATACATAATCTACCATGTTAGGGGGCATTCCTCCTTCTCCCGTGGAACCTCCTCTAAGTAATGAGGCCATCCTTTTTAATTGGGGTGTGCTAATTGGACCTGATCTTCCCTCTCACATTCCTTTCTAGATTACAGTACAGATTTGTGGTTGGGACATTCCTCAGATGTTGATAGATGAAGGTGTGTCCATCAATATTTTTTCCTCTATTTCTTGGCAAGCTTTGGGTTGTCCTCAGTTTGCACTGGTTACGTAGAATCTGTTAGCTTTTAACAGAAGAACCAGTCAACATTTAGGGACCCTTCCTCAGTTTCTTGTAACTTTGGCTGAGAAAACTATCTTTATTGACATTATGGTAGTCGAAGACCCCTTGGATTTCACTTTACTCCTTGGGCAGGATTATGTCTATTCCATGAAATCTATTGTGTCCACTCTTTTTCGTGTGATACATTTCCCTCACGATGGAAGAATTGTGACTATTGATTAACTTTCATTCATTGGTCCTGACTGGATGACCTCCCTAAATGGTTCTTATATGCATACGGTATCACCCCTGCCACAGGTCAATTATGTGGCGTTGTCTCCCATGACTTCAAATTCTGATGACTTTGATCTGGTAGTTGACATGGTGATCTCTTTGATAAGGATTTTAGAGCTTGATATCCTTACCCTTGTCACAAACCTCAACATGTGTTCCTTCCAGATCACGTCTCTTTCGTCCAGTGAAAATCTCTTGGAATCCATGACCAAGTTTTGTCCCTTGACATGGTGTCCTTCCAGAGAATTGTCGTCTTGGAATCCATGATCAAGAGGAGAGTCTTTGAGCATGGTTTTATGATTTCAATCTCATTAAAAAAATGAAACCATATTTGAGCATGGTTTTCTGATTTCAATCTCGTTAAAAAATGAAACCAGTTGAGGATAGTTTTCGTGTCTCTATAGAAACCTCGTTAAAAAATGAAATAGAGCTTACGAGCATGGTTCTCATTTCTATGTCAAGATCATTAAAAAATGAAACAGTGGTATGGGGATTATACTTAGAGTCACAAGCATAGTTATTCTCATGTGTCAAGCTCGTTAAAAAATGAAACAACTTCCCCCTCTCCATTTGGGTCAAACCCTACATATAGTATTCGAAGCTTCATTTCATTCTCCTTTGCAGTTGGATGAAACGAAGCTTGGGGGGAATTTTCCTCAACCTCTAGAATTCATGTTGAAGTTGAGACGTTAGCTTCTTAAGCTAGGGGCTAAGTACCAACCATGTGTTTGGAATTTTCAAGCACAGTTTTCTCTAGTTCAAGCTTGTGTAAAAATGAAACCACCTATCTCGAGAATAGTTTCCTCCAGTTCAATCTTGTGCAAAAACGAAACCAAACCCAAGCATAGTTTTGTTTAGTTTTAAGCTTGTGTAAAAATAAAATCTATCCCAAGCATTGTTTTGTTTAGTTTTAAAGCTTACATAAAAATGAAAACAATCCCGAGCTTAGTCTTTGTTCGTTCTCATTCTCGTGAATCAATGAGAATGCAACTGAGTATACTTGTATCACTTTTTTGGACTCGTAAAGGTTATACGAAAAAGGAACCCCTGGAGTTCCCTTTAAGCTATTTTCAGACTCTCTAAACATGAAAAGTTTGTCGAGCGATCTTGTTCTTTTCATGCTCATTAAATTATTTGAAGAAAAAAATCTATTGAGCGGTATTTTATCTCTTTTTCAGTCTCATTAGACTACTTTAAGAAAAAGGAACTGAGAGAGTTCTCTTTAAGTGTTTTTCAAACTCTCTAAACATGAAAAACCCCCAAGTTTTCTTTCTTTGGACTCGTAAAACAAACATCGAAAGGCCCATATGGGACTGAACCACTCATTCTTAGGATTTGTTAAATATACTTCAAAGGACTCATCCGAAGGATGAGCTTACAGTTCAAGCATATGTTATCCTCCTCAAGATTGTGTTAAAATAAAGAGGTACTCGCCATAAATGGTGGAGGAAAAATTGGTAAAGAAATGTATCTTAACCTGTACTCTATGAAAGAGTCATTTTTGAACATGACACCCTTTCACTTTCTTTGTGTCTAGGTTGGGAAAATCCACTTATCTCTTGATCATACTCCTTTATAAGATTACAAATTTGTTTGTGATCCCTTTTGTTGAGTTAGTTTTTCTAAGACAATTGTCGTTTCGTCAATATGTTCAAAAATAAGTTCAACCTAGAAATCCTTCTATTGTGTTAGCCATTTCTGTAGTCCTTAAGCCTTCTATTGCATTGGCCATCCCTGAGTCAATTTTGAGTCACTGGTTACTCTGATCTACTTCAAATCTTGTTACATGTTTCGTGTCATTGATGGAGGATACATTAAGGCCTTCTATTGATGAGTCTTTTACTACCGACTTCAACTCATTATCCAGGAATTAGACTTAGAAACTAATTGGTACCTTGGAAATTGTATGCCTCAATGACAGGTTTCCTCTCTTTCGACAATCCGTTTTCATTATTGACCTTTGATTGGGAGATTCCGCCGAGTGTTCAACTTCAGCTCATTAATTCATATTTGTTAGATTGTACTATAATACCTTGGGATTCATTGATATTAATGGTGATTTCCCTTGCACTTGTTAATGGTATTCATTAATGACCGGTAATCAAGTGGTTTCTACCATGTTCGACTTCAACACATGTATTCACATGGTTAGAATCGTACTATATAGTGGTGGAGATGAAGACTCTGAATCTTTTCTCATGGATTCAGATTGCATTGGAGTATATTCAGTTTGTACTATTGCATAGATCAACATTGTATGTCTCGTGGCTATGTTCAAATTTGAGTCTTTAAGATATAGATCCACAGTGTATTTTTGGTGGCTATGTTCAAATTTGATTCATATTGGCATGGATCCGCAGTGTATGTTTGGTGGCCATGACCTATCTTACTTGACATGGATCTTTGCATGTCGGCATTTATGATTTGAGTCATTAGTATTCTGAGTATGGGAATGCCTACCTCAATGATGATATATTATTGTACTATATTTCTTTGTTTGTTTGCAGGTTTTCGACCGACATGTTCCTTGTTCCCTACACACACTCGACAAAGTATTTCAACTATCACTCTGTTCTAACTTCATACTTTGGGGGGCTCTCTGTTACACATTATTTTCGTCACCCATATGACCGTTAATGATATAAACCTATCTATTGCCTTCAGAGGGGTTAGTGGCATGAATTCCTAAAGAAATATTGGATAATAACTTTTACTGAGAGAAGAAGTTGTATTTTCCTTTGTAAAAACCCTATTAAGGAGGATTTCTGCAAGCTTCTCTATACACAGGGTGCGGAAATGCCTGATTTCCACAGGCTATACTAAAGCTAAGCTGCGGAGTTTCTGTAGGCTGCACTATAGCTAGGGTGCATAAATATCTTATTTCCGTAGGCTGCACTATAGCCAGGGTGCGGAATTTCCTGTACGTGGGAAAAACGAGCGTCTTCTCGATGCTTCTAGAAGGAGAAGCTTCTATGGTGAGGTGGCCTCCGAACGGTTTGGATCTTACTCGCTTTCATGATTTAGTGGGATCATCCTAAACTCCTTACCTTATCCTCTTCAACTTATAAAATGAGAGGAGTTCTCATGGAGAAAGTTAGCTTGATTGGTGTTGGAGCCACCTTTGTTTTTCCAGTGTGTCACAAATTTCATTTTTTAATGCTCGAAATCGAAAGATGGGTTTTCGTATTTTTCGTCTATGGTTTCAAAATCTCAGAAGATTTATCAATGCAAACAACGATGATTATTGTACTCTCGAGGAGAGTCTTACCTTTTGTAAAAATGTTTCCTCTTTTGTTCAACCTCGGGATCGCATAGGTCAGATACTAGAAGTCATGTATTTCACATGCCCCGAGCTATGAAATGACAAAATCATTTTAATTTTTCACTCAGGACAATAACAAGGGTAAAGTTTTCCCTAACCCATGATTAAACGTCGTCGGGGTTTCGCACCTCGGCATTCACCAAACCCAAAAATTTATTGTCGTAGCCCCGATAGCCGAGAACATGAGGTCCTTATTTTAGTAACCCATGTCAAGGTTAAAAGTAAAAGCTAAGCCATGGTAACGTTCTGTCGACAATTCACCACTCGACATTTTATTTTTTAAAAGTTATACTATCTAAACCCTGACTCGCAAGATCATGATAAGGGTGTGAACATAATTAATTAATCACTTAATCCAAGTTTATCTTCCCTTTTAATTAAGTCATGTTATCGCGATCTCCCGGTTTCGCAGCTCGGCATGAAGACTTCCCAGAAACTTACCTTCGAAGCTCTGAGCCGCGATACGACGAATATAAATAATAACGAAATTAATTGAGCCCCTAATCACGATTATTTTTTTATTAACCAAAGTTGATCATCACAGTCTCGGGTGTTAGAGGTTCAAAGTGTTAAGTAAAATCCCCGATATAATGAGTACTGAAACATTGATTAAATTTGGTAAAACCAGATTAATTAAGCTAAATCAATGCATATCCCGTGTTTTGATGCCCGCACGATTTACGAGGTAGCCTTATTCTTTTCATATGCCAAATGACATTTTAAACCGCCAAAATTTATGACATTAATGAGGAAATAGGGCAAATCGATGAATATAAGATCGGATTTTTATGGAAAAATTTATTTCTAAACATGATTTGACAAAATTGTTCTGAAAGGTACTGAGTTTTCGAATATATATAAGAGTTGTGGTTCATTATAACAAATTCATTTTCATATTACGCAGAGAACATTATCTCTGAGCAAGCTGACTTCTGTTTGTATACGTATTTCTATCGCAGAAGAGATAAATCACGATCTCCAGCCATGGCTCCGCGAAAAGCATCCAAAGCCAATTTTGAGGTTTCGGGACAAGGCTCAGACAATGTCACTGATACTTCACCTCGAAGTATCGACTCGGTCCCAAATTGGTCGTTCATTTCAGATGTTCTGCAGGCCGAATTAGTGGATTATTCCGATGACTCCAGCGACAATTAAAAAGATGATATAACCACCAAGTATAAGATCGTCATCCAATCCGGAATGCACAAAGTAGTAGCCAGGCCACGATTGCTTCCATATTATGACATGGTCCGATGGGCATTAAACCATGTGGACATACCGACCAGAACCATCATGAAGGAGAAGAAAGTCACCATCGGGACTTTCAGGCCTGAACATCGGCAAGCCATGTATAAGTTGCCTACAACGTCCGACTATACATATGTCGTTGAATTCTTAGATGAGTTCAAGAAGAAGGAATGTGTACACTATGATAAAACCATGTCTAGTTTAATAAGAGATTGGGTTTCAAATGCCACGAAGTTCATAGCTGATAGCCATGGCATATATTCAATAGCTTCCTTAGAACCATAGTACAAGTATGTTGCCATGATGACATGTAGGTTATACGGGAGAGAGGAAACCTCACATTTTTTTCTTCCGTAGGTGCCTCTAATGTTTCGTGCTGCCGAAGTCGGTTCCTTCGACTGGGCAAAAATGTTGTCTGATAGCTTGACCAGTCAGGTCACAGAGTATCGGGCGCAGAAAGAGGGCGGAAAGGCATCTTCATTTTTCATGTCTGCATACATTATGGACGTCGTGTGTTTTTTAACACTAGTTCCCTTAATGAGTTGGAGTTAGACCCCAACAGAAGATGAGCCTATCCACGTTTATCATGCGAAATTGTGGGAAAACAAAGCGGCAAATTTTGTGTATGAAATCTTCAACTGGGTGATGGTGCCCCTGCATGTCACTATTTTCGGTCACCCGCCGCCCAGGATCTCGAACAGTATAGTAATGAATCTGAGAAACATAGCAGAATGGTATGTAGAAGTAGAATTTTCATACCTCATATTTTTTGGCGCTTCGGTTCCCCCGCATGCATTGCCATTGTTCATTCTCGACAAGTTGTCTTGTTGTGAGTTTTCTAGGCAAACAGTAATCGGTGGTATAAGAAAAGAGCTTAAGGGATACTCAAAGAAGATATGGCCACCTTTTCCTGTTCATTTTAATTCTTATTCTTTATTAGATTTTGGGCATGCCAAAGCTGAGGCAGCAGCCCTGGAAGACCTAAATTTCATCATCATTGAATACAAGAAGCATGATCCGCAAAGGGTTGTGAGCAATCATTTGGCCAGTTACGGGCTCAAGAGATTTGAGCACGAGAATTCACCCTCGGATGAAATTTTTTGAGGCGCAAGGTCCTATGCCAAGATTCTAGCTCAGATACAAACCTTGGCACTTGAAGAAAGAGCCGATGTTATAAGTTCCAGGAACATCGACGTAGTTATCTTCCCGCAGTGTTGCGGGGTGAGAGTCTAAGTACGTCAGAGGTGAAACAGAGAGATGTCGAAGGATCTAAGGATGTGACTCCCGAGCAAGAAAAACACCAGGACGAGGGAGAGAAAACTAAGAGTCTGAAAGTAGAGATAAAGACTCCCGACCCGCCGAAGAAGTAGAGTCTGGTTACTACTCCGGGAAAATCAGCGAAGCAGATCGGTGAACCTATCACATCAGTTACCCCCTTGCAGTCGACTCAGGGAAATATTGATGCAGGATGGATCTTCAATGAAGAGTTGAGACCTATAAGGGTGGAAGAACACCCTCTTAATGAGTTTTTCTTTGATAAGAAGAGAAAGACAGTGGTAGAGAGGGAATTCAATCAGGAAGGAGAGTCAACAACAAAGAAATACAAAGTCATAGCTGATGGGAAGGACAAGAAGAATGAACAATTCGCGACTGAAATAGCAGGGATATTAGGAGCATATGCCTCAGCGAACCAATTCTCAGACGGGCTTTTGAAAAACCAGCTTAAATGAAAAAATTTCTTCATCAAGACCCTTGAAGCCAGACTAGCCACAACAACAGAAACTGCCAAAGACCAGGCGAGTGTAGGAATAGAGCAGGCCAGGTTGGCCGATAAAAATGAGATAGAGCTACTCAAGACTAAGCTTGAGCAAGCATAGTTGGTGGTCTGAGATGGTCAAATGCAAGCGAGCCAACAAAGAGATTTGATCCAACACCTGCAGGCTAGGGTGGAAATCGTTGAAAGAAAAGTGATAGATATGGGGATGTTTCAGTCCTAGGCGATGGAGATTCGGGACAGAGTCTCTGCATCCCAACGAAATTTACTCGGCAAGGTAGGGGAGATTTGGGACAATTGCTTGCTGGTTAATCAAGTTTTGGAGAACTTATCTGCCAGAGAAAGAGAATTTGGAGCAGCATGAGTCGCCTTCCAAGAGGTTGTGATAGCCACAAACAACAGGGGTTCGGGAAGTACTCCCAGGTTCACCATTTTGGAGAAAACCAGAGGAAACATTCTATTAAAAGAATGGGAGCTCAACATCACGGAAGACAAGATGCAAGCCAAAAGGGTAACAAATTCCTTATAAGAGGCCTTTAGTTCTATAGATGGCAATCTTCTAGGCATTGATAACAGAGGTAATGCTGAGGCGTTGATGCAAATGAATATGGAAAAAATATTGCTTATTCTAAAGAAAAAAGAGGAAAGAGATTCAACCGATATATCCCAAGTGACTATGGTGGACATAGTCCAAATAGACAAATGTATGATTAAACCAAGTGTACAATTATGCGCTATCGACATCATAGACAGACAGATGGAAGACAGGCTACCGTAGTTAGCCCGAGAATGTTACTTTTTTGAAGCCAACTGTCAAGCAGAATTGTCGAGGTTGATATCTGAGATGGTTGAAAGATCTGTCACCTATACCGAGCATGAACAAGGACAAACGTCTGGCACCAAGTGAAGACAGAGAAGAAGACATGGGGCGATTTCTCTCCTCCCTATCATAACCGAAATTTTGTAATGATTGAGATTCTATCTTATTTGTAAAACTGTATAAATACACCACAGAAAGAAAAGAAAAGGGTTGGACCATTTTGTGTTGATTGTAACAAAGTTTTTACATTTTGAGAGTTAATACAAAGCAAATCTGAAGATTCTCAATTCCATCACGACTGTTTTATGAGTTTTTTTTCTTGTATCTCATATTTTCGTTTCATTTCATATTCATAACTAGTGAATGCTTCATTATAATTTAGTACGACCACTACTATAGCGAATGAATTTTGGTTTGCTGTAATTGTTTACTATTTTTCCTCTGTACCGGCTATCAGCAGGTGTAAGACTAGTCAACACTTTCAGAATTCTATATATATATTGTGCTACATCGGGTTATTTCCTTACAGTTTTCCTCTCCTGTTTATATGTGAGATTCTCCCTTGATAGGAGCCTTACATCATAGAAAACTAAATGTTTTTCCCCCACCTCATACATTTTATTAATATATAACTCATTTACGGGAAATATCCTTTGATTTGCACCCCATTTTATTTCTGAACTGTAAATTATCTTTTATACGACCAAATTGAGACAACACCTAATTTCTCTCTGAAGTTTTTCTTATTTTACTGTTCCTCGATGACTGTCCATGTACCAACACAGCCTAATATCGAACTAGGATTATAAAATCAAATTCACATTGCCTTAAACCTTTTTGACACTATTCTTAAAACAACTACTACCCGGGTTGAACTCGAACGTTCATGGGCAGCGATTGAACAGGATATAACCATCCAGGAATAGTTGGAAGCTAGACAACGCCAACGTAGAAATCTTCCTTAGTTTCCTTGGCCAAAGGTTGATGTTTCCCTCTTCTCCACCCTTTACACACTTTCGGATGCCTAGGCACTGTACTTCTAAGCCTTAAGTACGGACTCCGGAACAACATCTTTCTGGTGCCATTGCCTGGGACCGAAGTTACGAAATCTTTTTCCCTGGGAAATCGACATTTGTTTTTCGTTGAAAGTGTTACCCTTCGATAGTGAACAAAGAGTACACACCTTTTAAGGCTTTCCAATCTTTCACTTGACGACTCCACAAATAATAAACTGGCATCCGGTCGAAGGAATACTAGACAAAACCCGGATGGTAAGCATATTACGCCCGTTACAGATCCCGAGAAGATTCTAAAGGTGAAAGGCTCTCTTAAGACAACCGCTACAGTTTACAAACTTAAAACCCCACAATTGAAGACTAAGAGTTCTTATGAACCCTCAACTTCATGCAATCCTCTCTTTGATACTAAAGTTTTAATGCCAAACTGCTCCGAAGTTAGGAGTGAGATTTATCTGACAATCCCCTTAGTACACAAAGGAAAGGGCCCTCTTGAAATTTTGTTGGCAGTGGACATACCATCTTTCCTTCAGTTAAATTTCCCGACCTCACCAAATTCTGAAGAGTGTGTTACACATTCGGTTTCCACACCCGTCGGTTCTCCTGATTTTGTCTCCTGCAAATCCGAGGAACCGAGTCCTCGCGTTTCTTATCTTTCCTCGTCGGATTTTCCTCTTCGCGAAGAAAATAAAGATTCCCTTTTAATTTTCTAAAACACCCTTTACAACTTTCCACAAATAACGATGGCAGCCTCCAAAGGAGGAGGTGGAGGGTTTATAGGAGGAGGTGGAGGGTTTATCGGTGGAGGAGGGGGAGGAGCCCCTCTAAAAGGAGTTGGAGGCCAAGGGCCTGCCCCCCCTCCCAGAGTGTTTGGAATAGTTGTAGCCAGATATGATCCCTTGGTATTTCCCGTCCCTCTACACGACCTTCCTGAAAATTACATAAAAAATTTACCAAAATTCACCGGGGAAGGGGATCTAACCGCGGCCAAACACATTAATTTCTTTGATCAATTCGTATTTATCCTAGGTATCGAACATGAGGACGTATATTCGAGATTTCTTGTCCAAACCTTCGAAGGCCAGGTCCAAACTTGGTTTCGGAGCCTACCTACAGCATCTATCTTGTCTTATGACGCTTTGGAAGATGCTTTCCTCAGACAATGGGGCAAGAGAAAAGACCATCTATATTATTTAACCGAATTTGGGTCTTTAAGAAAAAAGAATTCAGAAACAGTCATGGAATTTATTCAAAGATTTAACAAACTGTATAACAAAATCCTAGCCGAGGTTAAACCATCCCAACCCGCAGCCAAGGTAACTTTCGCAGGGGCTTTTGAACTGGATTTTGCACTCCTTTTGCGGGAAAGAAGGGGAGCCACCCTAAACCAAATGTAGGACGAGGTTGTATAAATTGATTCTAATATGATGGCTTCTGGTAAGCTTAAATATAAAATAGAAACGGGAAACCGAGAAACTAAATGCTTTAGAGAACAAGCTGGTCCGTCAGGGTCTAATAGATCCACAGATGACAGGGTAGAAGATATGGCCAGAGTAATTAAAGAATTGTCAAATAAAATATCTAGAATGGAGCTCGAACAGGCCAAAGATGACTCTTTCCCCAAAAAGGATTTCAAGAGGAACCTCAACCCCCGAACCAGCAAAGACAAATTAAAAACGAAGATCAAAAAATACAAGCTCCCTTAAAGAACCAAAATTTTATAGGAGCGAACGATTTTCAAGACTTCAGAGATTTGGATAATGATGTCACAAACTTCGGTGATGACTGCACACAACCATATATGACTCGAGAAGACTATGAAAAATCTCTAAACATGCAATAACTGTTAAATAAGGCTGATGAAAGAAATCATACTGGCCTTTTTGAATCTCAACAAGAAAATGAGATGATAATGGCTGAGATCCAACCCAAGTATAAATTAAGATCTAAGAGTAAGCCCACCTCAACTGCTCAACCCAAGAAAATCCTCCAAAGAGGTCAAACTTATGAGCCTACTCCGGAAGAGAACTTATTACCCAACAACAAAGCGAACGTAGTAAGCACACAAGAGTTTGGAGTGGAAAAAGTTGAGACCCAAACACAAGGAACTGAAATAGCCAATAAAATTATGTCTTCAACCAAGACCATGAGTAGTAAAGCAGTCCAGATGAATAAGTTGGAAAGGAAGGATTTGAAAATCTCAACCAAAGAAACAAACAAGGTGAGCGGAGCTTTTAGTTTTGAAAAGGAGATAAATAAAATTAAGATACCAATCCCTTTGGTAGAATTAGCAAAAAACCATGTTTATCGGAAGCAGCTTACCAAAGCGATGGGTGTCTCTGAGCTAGAAAGTGAGTCTGATGTTTTAAACCTGGAAGATGACAAACCTAACATCACTTTTGGTCCCCATTTTGAAGGGGCCAAAGACACCATTGCTCCCTTTTATATCACTTTAAATGTGTATGATCAATTGCTACATAATTGCATGTTAGACTCCGGAGCCTCCCATAACGTTATGCCTAAGATTATTATGGACAAATTGGGTCTCCAGATCACCCGACCTTATGGATATCTTTACTCCTTTGAATCAAGAAGGGTTAAGTGTATGGGGATGATAAAAGATTTGGTAGTTACCCTGGTGTAGGTCTCGGTTAAAAGCATCCTGACGGATGTGGTTATTGTAGATATTTTGCCTAAGTATGGCTTACTATTGTCTAGGTCATGGGGAGCCAAGATGGGGGGTTCCCTTCAATTGGATATGAATTTCACCACAATTCCTGTGTTTGGCGGTTAATTTTCTCGGTTGTACAGAGAAACGAGATTAGCATATACAGTGAGCGGCCCTCAAAACCCAAACAATTTCCCTATTTACATTGCAGACCAAGATCTGGGAAATTATATCTTGTCTTTTGATAATGGTTTAGATGGTTGTCCAGAGGAAAACGATATAGAGAAGGAAAAGTCAAGTTATATGACAGAAGATCTATGTACCATCGGTGTCTGGAAAATGTATTTTGACGGTGCCTCATCTTCTGAAGGGGCCAATGCAGGAGTGTTTTTAGTGGCTCCAGAAGGTAAATTCGTTGTTCCTTTTTCCTAGCGACTGCAGTGGGATGTAGATTATACTAACAACGTATGTGAGTACGAAGCACTGGTATTAGGATTAGAAGCTGCTAAAAATCTAAAAATAAATAACTTAGAGGTATATGGAGATGCAGAGTTAATAGTCAAACAAATAAACTGACAGTACCAAGCCAAGCATTCCAGATTAAGATCATGCAGAAATCGTGCCTGGGATCTTATGGAAAACTTTTTCTCATCCGTAAATGTACACTTTATCCCTCGCGCAAAGAATTTACATGCTGATGCATTGGCTAAAGCAGCTTCAACCTTCTCTCCTCCCACGACTTTCAAATTGAAGTATCACATTGAAATCAGACACAGACCATCTATACCAGACAATATCCAACACTGACAGGTCTTTGAGGATGACGAACAAATTAACAAATTTCTTGAAGTAGTGGGTGAATTCTCCGAAACACATGCAGACCAAGAAAATCAAAATGACCCGATATGGATCATGCAAGAAGGGGAAGATCCTAAAGCCTTCCGAGAAAAAATTGTGAATCGTCGTATGTTGGTCCTTAGAAACAACCAAATTCTGAAAGGATTGATTCCTTTAGAATGACTTTTTGATCAGAATGACGTACCTGTAAAATCCACTTTACAACCCCAACTAGAAGAAGTGGAGGACTGTGATATAGGAACTGAAGAAGAATCCAAGGTGGTAAAAATATCCAATCTCCTTCCCCCAAAAATAAAAAGTAAGTATAAATACCTACTCATACAGTATAAAGACGTTTTTGCCTGGTCTTATGATGAGTTAAGAACATATGACACTTTCGTAATTGATCACAAGATACCTTTGAAGCCTGGGGTCAAACCATTTAGGCAAAAGCTTAGATAGATTAACCCCATTTTATTACCTGTGATAGAAAAAGAAGTTAAGAATATTTTAGACGTGAAAATAATCGTACCTCTGAGATATTCAGACTGGATAGAAAACCTGGTCCCAGTCAGGAAAAAGAATGGGGAAATCAGACTGTGTGTGGATTTCCGAAACTTAAATAAGTCATCTCTCGAAGACAACTATCCACTGCCCAAAATGGACCATGTGTTAGAAAAGGTAATTGGAGCAAACTGAATGTCTATGATCAATGGGTTCTCTGGTTATAATCAAATCGCCATGAATGAGAAAGACAGAGAAAAAACTTCATTCACCACACCATGGGGTACGTTCATGTATGACAAAATGCCTTTTGGTTTGATGAATACAGGGGCCACTTTCCAGCACACTATGGACATCGCTTTCATAGGAGAAAGGGATAAGTTCGTAGTCATTTACCTTGATGATTTGACGGTTTTCTCTAAAACTGACGAAGAACACTTGATGCATCTCAAACAGACTTTCGAAAAATGCCACAGGTTTGGTCTATCCTTAAACCAAAAGAAATCTCATTTCGCCATGCGAGAAGGTAATCTTTTGGGTCGTATCATATCTAGGGATGGAATCAGAATCAATCCTAAGAGAATTGAAGCAATAGATACTATAAATATTCCCAGAAATGTAAAAGAGATTCAATCTTTCTTAGGAAGAATAAATTTTTTATGAAGGTTTATCCCGAATTTCACTGAGATCGTAAAACTGATCACAGGTATGTTGAAGAAGGATAGTGAAGTAAAATGGTCAACCGAGGCCAAAGCATCATTCGCACATATTAAGAAAGTCATAAGCAAGGCACCTGTGTTAGCGAGCCCTGACTATCTAAAATATTTTCTTATCTTCTCATTCGCCTCCGAACACACTATCGCCGCGGTGCTCCTACAAAAGAACAAAGAAGGATTCAAACAACCGATCGCCTTTTTCAGCAAGAGCCTTAGAGACGTAGAACTGAAGTATGATATAATAGAAAAACAGGTGTACGCCATAGTAAAAATGTTAAAGGCATTCAGAACATATGTACTACACTCAAAGATAATTGCGTACGTGCCTACCAGTTCTGTGAAAGATATATTGGTACAGCCAGACAACGATGGAAAAAGAGGGCGATGGCTCACCAAAATCCAATAATTTGATCTGGAAGTCAAACCGACCAAATTGATAAAGGGGCAAGTCCTGGCCAAACTCTTAGCTGAGTCGAATTTCAGAGCCCTAGATATCAATTGCTTGCAGGAAGGCGACGCAGACATGAGCCTAAACGAGCTGGATGAACAAACATGCCCAAATAAGATCGAAGAGAAGTTCATATCATCAGGCTAGTACAGAGACATAGTATCATACTTCCTAACTTTAAAATTCCCAAATGAGATATCACCATCAAAATCAAGGACTCTAAAACTTCATACGGTTAAATATTGTATCACTGAAAGTTAGCTATATTGGAAAGATCCACTCGGTTTCCTGTTAGTCTGTTTGGTTGAATCGGAAACTCAGCGGGTTATAGATGAATTTCATGAGGGATTCTATGGGGGGTATCACACATGGAGAGATACAACTTACAAGATTCTGAGGGCAGGGTACTATTGGCCAAAACTCTTTTCGGACATCAATGCCAAAGTTTGAGCCTGCAACCCTTGTCAAATATTCGCAGGTAAACAGAAGCTCCCGACACTGCCTCTAGTTCCAGTCAAGGCGGAAGCCCCATTTTAGCAATGGGGTCTAGACTTCATAGGCGAGATTAATCCCCATTCCAGTGCTCAACACAAGTGGATCTTAACCACAACAAATTATTTTACTAAATGGGTGGATTCCATTCTGACCAAAAGGGCGACAGACTCGATGGTAATCGATTTTTTAGAAGACAATATTTTGTTTAGATTTGGGTGCCCCTGAAAGATAGTTACTGACAATGCCCAGGCCTTTAAATCTATGTCTATGATCATCTTCTGTCAGAAGTATAACATTGTTCTAGACCATTCCACAGTATATTACCCCCAGGGAAACGGATTGGCCGAATCATCTAACAAGAGCCTAGTAAATATAATCAAGAATGTATTGGATGAAAATAAAAGGTCTTGGCATGTACACTTAAAATACGCATTGTGGGCAAACCGCATAAGCACAAAAAGGTCTATCGGCATTTCTCCTTTTCAGATGGTCTATGGGACAAATGTTGTCCTACCTATAAACCTAGTGCTACCAGTAATGAAGTTATGGAAAGATCAAAATGAAGAACCCAATCATGTCACCAGGATAATAAATTAACTGATCGAGGTTCAACAACATAGAGTCGAAGTAGATGAAAAAATGCAGAAGTACCATGATGACATGAAGGAATTATTCGACCGCAAAGCAAAGGACAAAGATTTTCTCCCAGGTGATTTAGTGTTGAGGTGGGATGCAAGAAAGGAAGAAGCAGCAAAACATGGTAAATTTGACCACCTCTGGTATGGGCCATTCAGGGTCTTGGATCTGGAAGGAAAAAATTCTTTCCTACTGGAAAATATAGACAGAGAAGTCCTCAACAACCCTGTCAACGGGCGGTATCTGAAGCATTATATGACGTAACAATAGCCAGATTCAAAAAAA
>ML787315.1:848027-860740 GCA_009831015.1 Picea engelmannii
TTTAAACATTGCTCTTGATTTTCTTTTTCCGTTCATGAACTTTCGACACATTTCGGATAGCCCCGATAATATTCGTATTTGCCTCTTACAGGATTCCAGCTGCATACAAAACAAGCAGGAGAAGTAAACTAGAAGTCAGTTTCAGAAATAAATCGGCTTTAACAGGTGATACCTAAGAAATTTCATATTGCGCAAAGAAATTGAAATGAAAAGGTAAAAATGAGATTTCTCAAAAGACATGTTCTAAAGGAGTATTAAAGAAAACCGAGGTAAACTCACTCAAACAACAACATCAGCTGAACCGATATATAATGGAGTTGTTTCTTGGTTTAATAATCTTTAAAAAATTAAGACAAATTAAATGATTCACCCAATTTAAAAGCAGTCAGTCAAAGTAAAGTATCCCCGAAAATATCTACAAGAGTCAGTTTTGAATTTTTGACCTATGTATTTTCAGTCAGTAAGTCACTACTTGGCATCCTTTCTATCTTTGGGTTTACCTTTTAAAAAGACTCACTATCTTTCCGTTTCATATATGAAGGGATAAGAGTTTTTTGTTTCAACTTCATGAGCTTCAAAGCAGATTGTGGAAAGAAATAAGATCTTCACAACTACTCGATCCCCTGCTAAGCGAAGGAATGTTTAGAGTGATCCTAACTTTCCTAGGTTTTTCAACGGCATCAAAGGATTGAAGCTTGCTCAAATAGAATTCCCTAAGAAAGTTATTTTCCCTTTTTTCCCTAAGAACGAAGGTGTTGTGAAGGCCAAGGGAAGGTTGGTACTGAGTAATCAAAGTAAGTTAACAGACCTATAATGCAAAATATTACACAGATATCAGCCTTGATACAAACTGATTGCCCCCATTTTCACGCTCTAAAAAGCAAATTATAAGACAGGTGGTGAAAGGAAATTCAGAAATGATTTCCCCCACCTAGTCCAAGAGACGATGAAAGGAAATTCAGAAATGATTGCCCTCGTCTCATCATTTAAATGCATAAATATATCCCGAAGTGGTGAAAGGAAATTTAGTAAGAGGGGTCAGATAACTTCACTGGGGTACTAAACAGGCTCGCTGGTAGTGAAGAAATATCTGAGATATATGTAAGGCTGGTATACATGAATATCACTCTACTCTGGTAACCAATGCTTTTTAAAACCTGGTCCACTTCCCAAATTCAGACGGGACTTCCCAATTAAGAACATATAATCTTATTCTTTTGATGCAAGCCGATAGCCACAAGATCTGTTGGGTCTCCTAGGACTGTTTCAATTGTCTTAAAGAAGACCTAAATTTAGTAGCGGGAAAGGGAATGTTGTGAAAGGGACTACAGCTAAGTTTAAAAAGAGTATCTGATTTTGAAAAATCTTTTCAAGGTAAAGAACGAAGTCTCTTTCCCCGTTCGATACCCTGTTCCCAGGAATCTTTTCACCTAATTGAAGCTATTGACTCCATTTACCCAATATTGGCACGTGGTCTACTGTTCTTCCCGCCTTACAAGAAAGAGAAATCCCTAGTTTGAGCCTATGTTGGAGCCGCCTTTGTTTTTCCAGTGCATCACAAATTTCATTTTTTAATGCTTGAAATCGAAAGATGGGTTTTCGTATTTTTTGTCTGTGGTTTCAAAATCTCTGAAGCTTTATCAATGAAAACAACGATGATTATTCTACTCTCGAGGCAAGTCCTACCTTTCGTAAAAAAAATTCCTCTTTTGTTCTACCTCGGGATCTCGTAGGTCAGATACTATAATTCATGTAGTTCACACACCCTGAGCTATGAAATGGTGAAATCATTTTAATTTTTCACTCAGGACAGTAACAAGGGTAAAATTTTCCCTATCCCATGGTTAAACATCGTCAGGGTTTCACACCTCGGCATTCACCAAACCCAAAAACTTATTGTCGTAGCCTGACTAGATGAGAACACGAGGTCCTTATTTTAGTAACCCGTGTCAAGTTTAAAAGTAAAAGCTAAACCATGGTAACATTCTGTTGGCAATTTGCCACTCAGCATTTTCTTTTTTAAAAGTTATACTATCTAAACCCCGACTCGTGAGATCACGATAAGGGTGTGAACATAATTAATTAATCACTTAATCCAAGTTTATCTTCCCTTTTAATTAAGTCTTGTTATCGTGATCTCACGGTTTGGCAGGTCAGCATGCAGACTTCCCAGAAACTTACCTTCGAAGCTCCGAGCCGCGAAACGACGAATATAAATAATAACGAAATTAATTGAGCCCCTAATCATGATTATGTTTTTATTAACCAAAGTCGATCATCACAGTCTCGTGTGTTAGAGGTTCAAAGTGTTAAAGTAAAATCCCCAATATAACGAGTACCGAAACATTGATTAACGTTGGTAAAACTGGATTAATTAAGCTAAATCAATGCATATCTCATGTTTTGATGCTTGCACAATTTACAAGGTAGCCTTATTCTTTCCATACACCAAT
The DNA here is from genome assembly GCA_009831015.1 of Picea engelmannii. Lineage (NCBI taxonomy): Eukaryota > Viridiplantae > Streptophyta > Pinopsida > Pinales > Pinaceae > Picea > Picea engelmannii. The sequence continues at coordinate 850,481 of ML787315.1, forward strand.
TGACATTTTAAACCGCCAAAATTTATGACATTAATGACGAAATAGGGCAAATCGATGAATATAAGATCGGATTTTTATGGCAAAATTTATTTCTAAACATGATTTGACAGAATTGTTTTGAAAGGTACCAAGTTTTTGAATATATATATAAGAGTTGTGGTTCATTATAACAAATGCATTTTCATATTACGCAGACAACATTGTCTCTGAGCAAGATGACTTTTGTATGTATATGTATTTCTATCGCAAAAGAGCTAAAGCACAATCACCAGCCATGGCTCCGCGAAAAGCATCCAAAGCCAATGTTGAGGTTTCGGGACAAGGCTCAAACAATGTCACTGATACTTCGCCTTGAAGTATCAACTCGGTCCTGAATTGGTCGTTCGTTTCAGATGTTCTGCAGACCGAATTGGTGAATTATTCCGATGACTCCAACGACAACAAAAAAGATGATATAACCACCAAGTATAAGATCGTCATTCAATCCGGAATTCACAAAGTAGTAGCTAGGCCATGATTGCTTCCATATTATGACATGGTCTCATGGGCATTAGACCATGTGGACATACCGACCAAAACCATCATGAACGAGCAGAAAGTCACCATCAGGACTTTCAGGCCTGAACATCTGCAAGCCATGTATAAGCTGCCTACAACGTCCGACTATACATATGGCACCGAATTCTTGGACGAGTTCAAGCAGAAGGAATGCGTACAGTATGATAAAACCATGTCCAGTTTAATAAGAGATTGAGTTTCGAATGCCGTGAAGTTCAGAGCTGATAGCCATGACATATATTCAATAGATTCCTTAGAACCATAGTACAAATATGTTGCCATGATGACATGTAGGTTATACGGGAGAGAGGAAACCTCACATTTTTTTCTTCCATGGGTGCCTCTAATGTTTCGAGTCGTTGAAGGCAGTTCCTTCGAATGGGCAAAAATGTTGTCCGATAGCTTGACCAGTCAGGTCACAGAGTATCGGGCGCAAAAAGAGGGTGGAAAGGCATCTTCATTTTTCATTTATGCATACATTATGGACGCCGTGTGTTTTTTAACACCATTTCCCTTAATGAGTTGGAGTTGGACCCCAACAGAAGACGAGCCTATCCATTTTTATCATGCGAAATTGTGGGAAAACAAAGTGGCAAATTTTATGTATGAAATCTTCAACTGGGTGATGGTGCCCCTACATGTCACTATTTTCGATCACCCACCACCCAGGATCTCAGACAGTATAGTAATGAATCTGAGTAGCATAGCAGAATGGTATGTATAAGAAGAATTTTCATACCTCAGAGTTTTCGGGGTTTCGGTTCCCCCGCATGCATTGCCATTGTTCATTCTCGACAAGTTGGCTTGTCGTGAGGTTGCTAGGAAAACAGTAATTGGTGGTATAAGAAAAGAGCTTAAGGGATACTCAAAGAAGGTATGGACACCTTTTCCTGTTCATTTAAATTCTTATTCTTTATTAGATTTTGGGCATGCCAAAGCTGAGGCAGCAGCCCTGGAAGACCTAAATTTGGTCCTCATTGAATACAAGAAGCACGATCTGCAAAAGGTCGTGAGAAATCATTTGGCTAGTTGTGGGCTCAAGAGATTTGAGCACGAGAATTCACCCTCGGATGACATTTTTTGAGGCGCAAGGTCCTATGCCAACATTCTAGCTTGGATACAAACCTTGTCACATGAAGAAAGAGCCGATGTTCTAAAGTTCCAGGAACATCGACGCAGTTGTCTTCCTGTAGTGTTGCGGGGTGAGAGTCCGAGTACGTCAGAGGTGAAACAGAGATATGCCAAAGGCTCTAAGCATGCGACTCCCAATCAATAAAAACACTAGGATGAGGGAGAGAAAACTAAGAGTCTGAAAGCAGAGATAAAGACTCCTGACCCACGAAGAAGTAGAGTCTGGTTACTACTCCGAGAAAATCAGCGAAGCAGATCGGAGAACCTATCACATAAGTTACCCCCTTGCAGTCGACTCGGGGAAATAGTGATGCAGGATAGATCTTCAATGAAGATTTGAGGTCTATAAGGGTGGATGAACTCCCTCTGAATGAGTTTTTCTTCGATCAGAGGAGAAAGGCAGTGGTAAAGAGGGAATTCTATCAGGAAGGAGAGTCAACAGCAAAGAAATACAAAGTCATAACTGAAGGGAAGGACAAGAAGAATGAACAATTCTTGACTGAAATAGCAGGGACATTAGGAGCATATGCCTCGGCGAACCAATTCTCAGTCGGGTTTTTGAAAAACTAGCTTAAACGAAAAAATCACTTCATCAAGATCCTTGAAGCCAGACTAGACACAACAACAGAAACTGCCAAAGACTAGGCAAACATAGGAATAGAGCAGGCTAGGTTGGGCGATAAAAATGAGATAGAGCTACTCAAGAATAATCTCGAACAGGAACAACTGGTGGTCTGATATGGTCAGATGCAAGCGAGCCAACAAAGAGACTTGATCCAACAGCTGCAGGCTAGGTTGGAAATCACCGAAAGAAAAGTGATAGATATAGGGATGTTTCAGTCCCAGGTGATGGAGATTCAGGGCAGAGTCTCTGTGGCCCAACGAAATTTACTCGTAAAGGTAGGGGAGATTTGTGACAATTGCTTGTTGGTTAATCAAGTTTTGGAGAACTTATCTGCCAGAGAAAGGGAAGCTGGAGCAGCACGGGTTGCCTTCCAAGAGGCTGTGATAGCCACAAACAATAGGGGTTCGGGAAGTACTCCCAGGTTCACCATTTTGGAGAAAACTAGAGGAAACATTCTATTAAAATAATGGGAGCACAACATCGTGGAAGGCAAGCTGCAAGCTAAAAGGGTAACGAATTCCTTAGAAAAGGACTTTAGTTCTATAGATGGCGATCTGCTAGGCATTGATAGCAGAGGTAATGTCGAGGCATTGATGCAAATGAATATGGAAAAAATCTCGCTTGATCTAAAGGAAAAAGAGGAAAGAGATTCGATCAAGATCTCCCAAGTGACTATGGTGAACATAGTCCAAATAGACAAATGTATGATTAAACCAAGCACGCAATTATGTGCTATCGACATCATAGACGGACAGATGGAAGACAGGTTGCCGCAGTTAGCCTGAGAATGTTACTTTTTTTAAGCCAGCTGTCAAGAAAAATTGTCGAGGCTGATATCTGAGCTGGTTGAAAGATGTGTCACCTATACCGAGCACGTGCGAGGACAAACGTCTGGCACCAAGTGAAGATAGAGAAGAATAAATGGGGCGATTTCTCTCCTCCCTATCATAACCGAAATTTTGTAACGATTGAGATTCTATCTTATTTGTAAAACTATATAAATACACCACAGAAAGAAAAGAAAAGGGCTGGACCTTTTTGTGTCGATTGTAACAAAGTTTTTACATTTTGAGAGTTAATACAAAGAAAATCTGAAGATTCTCAATTCTGTCACGACTGTGTTATGAGTTTGTTTTCTTGTGTCTCATATTTTCATTTCATTTCATATTCATAACTGGTGAATGCTTCGTTATAATTTAGTACGACCACTACTATAGAGAATGAATTTTGGATTTCTATAATTGTTTACTATTTTTCCTCTGTACTGGCTATCAGCAGGTGTAAGACCAGTCAACACTTTCAGAATTCTATATATATTTTATGCTACATCGGGTTATTTCCTTACAGTTTTCCTCTCCTGTTTATATGTGAGATTCTCCCTTGATAGGAGCCTTACATCATAGACAACTAAATGTTTTTCTCCCACCTCATACATTTTATTAAGATATAACTCAGTTACGAGAAAGAGCCTTTGATTTGCACCCCGTTTTATTTCCGAATCGTAAATTCTCTTTTATACGACCAAATTGAGACAACACCTAATTTCTCTCTGACGTTTTTCTTATTTTATTGTTCCTCCATGACTATCCCTGTACCAACACAGCCTAATATCGAACCCGGATTATCAAATCAAATGCACATTGCCTTAAACCTTTTCGACACTATTCTTAAAATAGCTACTACCCAGGTTGAACTCAAACATTCATGGGTAGCGATTGAACAGGATATAACCATCCAAGAACAGTTGGAAGATAGACAACGCCAACGTAGAAATATTCCTTAGTTTCCTTGGCCGAAGTTTGATGTTTCCCTCTTCTCCACCCTTTACACACTTTCAAATGCCTAGACATTGTACTTCTAAGCCTTAAGTACAGACTCTGGAATAACAATTGGGTTAGAAAGTTCTTGAGTCTTTAAGATTGAGTTGTTTTTGGCTTGAGATTGTTAGCTTGGTTAGAGTGGCTTTGAGCTTTTCTTTTTCAAGATAGATTGTGAGTACCTATCAAATACACAGTCTCAGAATCCATTGGAGCAAGAAGTGTGTGGGAAGAAAGGAACTATTGGAAGAAACCTAACAACATCAAGGCATATGGTTGTATCTTTATTCCACATTCTTTAATACAGATATATTTTTCTTTCCTATATTAATGTTATTTGTTCATATTGTATGATTCTTTGATCATGTACATAGTTTCATATCAAATAGACTTTGTTATTATTTTCTTCATTGGCTTGTGTTTATTTGCAGATATTTCTCCATAAGCCTCATGATGGAGCTTGGATTGCATTGGCGAAGTCAGATCTTCGATATTTAAAAGGTATATTCTAGATCCATTTCTCATTTGATAATTGAAATCTAAGAAAAGAGTAGTGTATTGTCTTGTTTTGTTCTAGTTTCGTAGTGAAGCTAGGGAGATTGATTCGTGTCCACATTTAACAATTAGCCCGATAGCACCAAGGAAGTAGTTCACGGGGTGGGAAAGAAACTGATGTTGGTCGGTGTGACAAAGAAGAGTATTGCCGGAAGCAAAAGGAGTTGCCAGGGGGTGTCATAGTTTTCGTTGGACACTATTGTGGGGGAAAAGGTCCTTGCAGGAAGGGACAAGCATTTGCGGGAAGCTGCAGGAGGAGGTGGTTGTGTGGTTAAAGTGGTGGGGAACTGTTTCAGGAGTAGAGAGGAAGTAAAATCCCATGTTGGCTAGAAGGCGTGGAAGGTAAAAACTAAAATCCAGAGATCACCCTTGGGCACGACATAGGTATGGAGGCAATTGTCTATTTTTTTGTGAGGGATCTTTTGGGTAGGTTTGGGTATGGGGCTTTGGGTGCTAGGGAGATTCATGAGTGGGTTGCGGTCAACTAGTATCCTGTTTTGGGTTACTCGCCAAAAATTTATGTTCTTATCAAAGGCTGGCTTTGATTCTTGTTCAATTCTGTGATGGATGCATATCTGATAATGCATAGGATTTGGGTGTTGAGCTCGAGTAGTCTAATGTTAAAGCGATGGAACATCACTTTCAATCAGGAAAAGGAATATTTTAGATTCAGAAATCTATGGGTGTGTCTTCTAGGATTCGATTTAGTTTTATGGAATCTCAAGGTCTTCAGAGAGATAAAAAATGCGCTTGGAAAATTCTTACACGCAGAACCTAAGTTGCTAGAGGGGTCAGACAGGCAGATGGCTATAATGTTAGTGGAATTGGACCTGAATGATGGGATCCCTGCCAAAATTGTTATAGTCTGGTGTGGCATTTAGTTCTAGTAGTGGTTGTATTACTTGGGGGTCCCTTTTAGATGCATTGTTTGGAAAGAGACGGGACACCTAAGGCACCAATGCTTGAGGGAAAATGTGGAATAGTCTGAGACAGGTCCAGGTGAAGTGGCATTGAAGATTATTGGTCAGACTAAACATGTTGAAGAGTGGAGTGAAAATTTGATCTCCCTGGAATTGGACATCAACTTGGACTTTGGTAAGTTAATTGATCAGTCCCCTTTATTTTCTTTTTTTATGCATGTTAGCAAAGTTATTGGTAGTAAGGTATTAGAAAAGGAGTCTGTTTTGGTAGAGTCTTTAAATAAAGGGGTATTAGGGGGTGCTGTCAGATGGATTGTGGATGCGAGGGAATGTTATAGGGAGGGATTTTTGAGTGGGTCTTGTGAGGAGTATCTAGAAGCTGAGAAGGTTGTTGTAGAGGTGGGAGGGGGACACACTGTGGTAGAGGGTTTTTCTTATTTGTCTTTGAAGGGTGCATAAGCATTGAGGGAATGACTAGAGGAGGGGTCTTTGTATTTAGGGGAGTTGTTTCCTTGCCCTCGCTTGTGAGTGGTCTATTTGTAGAGAGGGACGAGATGCTTCCTATGTGTGTGGAAGCTTGGTTGGATGAGTGGAATCGACTTATAGAGGTTGGGGATGGGGTGGAGATAAAACATGTTTTTCCTATGCAGTCTTCTTCAAGTGAGGATAGGGTGTTAGAGGTTGAGGAAAGGTGAATATGCCACTCTAATACTGTGGAAGACTCTACTGATATTACTCGACCTGATACACAGGAGGTTGGTTGTAGTAAGGATGGTTTTTTTCCATCTGATTTATTTTTCGCTGAAGGCCAAAATGCTATGCATGCTTTCTCAGAACTTGAGGAGTCCTTAATAAGTTTTATCCCAACATACAAGGATATAATTTTTTGGGCACCACTGTAGGTCTTTTATGGAGGGGCTTGATCTGGATTATTTTCGGCATGAAATGAGAGCGGAGATATAATAAAGAAATGCACAAAGATATTGCATATATCCAATAATATATCAGAGATGCAACCATAAACACAAAGATACAGTAATACATGATTTCTATTAATGAAATAAATGTACAGAGATTGTAAAAATACAGAGTGAAAGACTCGCTAGAATGGTGACAGCTTATCTCTGAGAAGAGATGTGATGGCTACTCGCATTTGCAAGAAGATGAGTACAATGAGGCTCTCAAGGCATTTTTACAATAAACAAGAATGTCAAAAACCCTAGACATCCAAAAACCTAACCCTAGGAGATGAAGCGTCAAAAGTCATGTGGGCCCCGTTTGGGTAAGTTAGTACATCAACTTCTCGGGGTCATAACTTTTGCATACGATCTTTGTTTTAGGCGTATAATAGCTCGTTGGAAAGGTATCGTCGAGGAGATTAATTTTGGGGACTCAATAATGAATTATTATAATTGAGAACCTAAATCTCAAAAAACCTTCATTTAGGCCCTCAAAATGGCCCCGAAAGTTAAAACCTGCTAAAAATAGTAAACTGCCAAAATTGCCAGAAAACTGTTTTGAGCCAGTCGAAAAAGGTGGGTGGACACCGATATCCACCTGGATCAATCATCCATCCTTAGGAAGAAATGGTATCCATTGCATTGAGTTCTCAGGGGAGAGGGAAAATCATTTGTTGGATCTGCATCTTGGTGAGCTGCTTGTATTGTTGGAGACATCATGTTGCTCAGTTTGTAAAAGTATTTCAAGAACATTTTGAGGATGAGGTTGTTAAACAAGTTGAGATACATGAGAGGACGGTGTGCAGAAGGAATATTTGCACTTTTCTACAACCTTGTTGACCTTCTTCTGTTGGATAGAAGGTGCTTGGGGCGAGGTTGTAGTGGTTGTAGTGTCCTTCTGTTCTCCTTTTGAACAAATTGTGAAGAAGCTAAATTTTGCAGTATGAGATACTACCTTGCAACACTTTTTTGGTGGACCAATAGTTGGTACTACCTCTAGAATTTTGTAGAGATGATCCCCCAAAGTAACAATGACACTATGAGGTTGAGACTCATAAACAACATGGCGCTTCCACATATATGGCTGGCCCGAGAGAACATCACAGACATCCAGTGGGGAAACATCACATAATACCTCGTCGTTCAAGGGTTGGATGTCGTATGACAATTGACATTGTTGGCTGACACGGAGATTGCGTCCTTGACAAAGCCACCTGATGTTGTATGGTTGCAGGTGTGGTGTTTTCGACAATCCCAACTATTTGACGATCTCTGTTGAGATGAGGTTCTTCTAGATTTTTTCTATCAACAATAAAATGCAGCGGGGTCCCCTCCACCCACATATGTGTATGAAAAATGTGCTCCCCCTCTTCGGGATATATTAGTTCTTCTGGTTGAATTGTTTCGGTTGCGAAAATAACACTGGGGTCTGTGTCAATGATCTGCCCTTCACCAGTATTTTCATAATCGGATTATGAATCAAGGTTCTTCTCCTTGTCTTTGATCTCAACCACCAATGACTATTTTGAGTGACAATCATCGGTGTTTTTCCAAGGGATTTTACGGAAATTGCACCATTTTCTGGTGTCCTTCTTTGTCTTCCTATGACCCTTCTTTTCCTGTGTCTTGGACTAGTTTTCGGGAGACTGTTTGTTAGGGTTGTCTTTGTCATACTTTGGTTGTTGTGGATTTACAGATCCGAAATCCTGTTTGTTCTGGTGCTTAAATTTATGCTCTATTTTAACAGCATATTGATAACCAACACCGAGTGATGAGATGTCCAAAAAATCCATTTCAGTATGGATGTATCTGTGTAGAGCCCCACGGTATTTCAGAACGAAATGTCGCTCAAAGTCTTTGATACCCAACTTGGTGCAAGAGGTATGGAAGGTATTAGTGAACTTCGGAATTTCTTGGCCCCTCTCTTGCCGTAGTGTGGTCCATATCATGTACTAGTCCTCATAGTTTCCAATAGGGTAATATTGTTCCTTTACCACATCCACAAAAAAATCCCAAGTGGGATCGGCTCCATATATTTCAGACTGATATGGATTTTATGAGAAGAACAAAATGAATATAGATTATTAACATGTTCTTAACAAAAAATAACAGAGATACAGTAAAACCAGTTTTCTACTCAATAACAAAATAAGTTGAAACTGTAAAATGCAGTAGAAACAAGCTTGCTAGAATGGTGGCGGCTTATCTCTGAGAAGAGATGTGACGGCAACGCGCATTCACAAGAAGATGAGTACAATGAGGCTCTCAAGGCCTTTTTACAATAAACAGGAATGCCAAAAACCCTAGACATCCAAAAACCTAACCCTAGGAGATGAAGGGCCAAAAGTCATGTGGGCTCCGTTTGGGTAAGTTAGTACATCACCTTCCCAGGGTCGTAACTTTTGCATACGATCTCTGCTTTAGGCATATGATATCTCGTTGGAAAGATATCATCGGGGAGATTCATTTTTGGGGCTCAATCATGCCTTTAGCTATCATTGAGAACCTCGATCTTGAAAAACCTTCATTTAGGCCCTCAAAATGGCCCCGGAAGTTAAAACCTGCTAAAAATAGTAAATTGTCAAAATAGTCAGGAAATTGTTTTGAGTGAGTTGGAAAAGGTGGATGGCCACCGATATCCACCTGGATCAGGGCTCCATTATAAAAACCTATAGAAAGGTCTATGAAGAAGGAACAATCTAGTAGGGATGTTATTAGGGCCTAGGGGATGAGGTTACTGTGATGAAAGGGGTTGTTCATGGTGGGTTAGAAAAAACATTATCTCCCCTTAAAACTTGTAGTGTGAGGAATTTAGTGAAAGAGAAGGAGGTTTTAGAGGTTCCTAGTGTTGGGGTGCTTAATGGTTCTAGGGCGCTTAGAGCTCAAAAATCCCTGGCGAGGGTTAAGAAATGATAGTGACAACCCTAAACATAAGGGCAGTGGGGGGCTTTGCTAAGTATTTATCCCTAAAAAAGGTTTATAGAGAAGGTAAAACATGATGTACTTTTTATTGGTTGTGGAGCCTGATTATCTTCCTGATTCAGAGGTCTTTTACTTTTAGCCATGTTTATACCCCATGAAGTATTTACAACCTAGAAGTATGTACACTCTTCCACGTGGGGGAGTGCAGAGGGGAACTACCCCCTCTACAGGGTCTGGGGGGGCTATCCTCCCCGACTGGGGGGTCTGGGGTCAAGCAGACCCCCAACAGGGGTTCGGGGGCAGCATCCCTCGATGGGGGTTCGAGGACGAAGCCCCCAGAGGAAAAATTTTCTTGTAAATGTATATTGTAATTTCATTGTAAATCTAGGCCGTTCATTATAAGGTCATGGATCTAATGATAGAGATTATGTTAGGGTTTTTTTCCCTAGAAGGCAGCCCTCTTTTATGAGAGAAATGTATTGTGGCTATGGTTGATTGCAAATATTGTATTTTGAGATAGGAGACTGTGAGAGAAAGAAGAGTAATTTACAATGGGTTTGTTGTAGGTTGTATCCCTTCATATGTTGGATAACAATAAAGGAAGGACCTAGCAATTTCTTTAGTGGACATATCCCACACTAGGTGAACCATGTAAATCTATGTCTCTATTGTATTGTGTATCTCCTATGTTTTGTTTACGCATTTTTTTTATTTTATTGCTCCACGGTGTAGTTTTTCTAACAACTGGTATCAGAGCGAAATGTAACTCGCAT
>ML787316.1:0-12859 GCA_009831015.1 Picea engelmannii
TGAAGAAGCTGAGAATGGAAAGGTAGCAGTGGACTTCTTCAAGCAGGGCAGAACTTATGATCTTGTGTTAATGGACAAAGAAATGCCTGTCATGGATGGACATGAGGTAAATAAGTTTTAATTCATTGGATCCGTTGGGTAGGATTGTTTAGTTTTGCCTGCTTGTGAGTTTTTAATTTAATCATTTCGATTCTCATATATCACAATACTTTTACTTTGGGTTCACCTTAGATTCATTCTGACCCTGGAAAAGACTGCTTTTATGTCAGGCTACAAGACAACTGAGATCAATGGGAGTTAAGACACCGATTATTGCACTCACTGGAAATGCTTTGCAATCTGACAAGGACCTCTTCTTTGAGGCTGGTGTGGATGATTTTCAGACAAAGGTATGTATTACCTGTCCAACATGTTCTTCAGGCCTGATTTTTCCTTCCGGTGCTGTGCATTATTTCTGAGTTATATTTGGTTTCTAAATTTTCTTGCCCTTTTGCAGCCTCTATCTAGAGACAAACTTGTGCAATTACTAGCTCGTTATGGTGTTGAGAGCTGCTCTGGCAACAGAAGAGGTTGAAAAAGTCCCACAACTTCATTGTATTATACTCATGTCCTTATGAAAAAAGGCATAGTAAGCCAAATAACAGCAAAACGATGAGTTTTCAGCTTTTCAGTGGAGCCATTTCTCCATTTTGCTGAAAGTGTTTCCAATTTCTGGGACCTTTTTGCAGTGTATAGGATTTGGTCAGAATCCAGATAATGTAATTATATTTACTTTACTTACAGTTCTGTAGACATTGCTTGTTAATGGTCTGTGGTAAATATTTTTTTGGGAAAAAGAGCCCTTGGATTTTCTCCGGACTGCCCATGCAAAGTTCCTGCAGCTCCTATATAGGTGGCATGCACAATTTGCATCCCACTATAACACATATGGAAGCTCAATAGATCATATGTTACCAATTTTTTCATTCAGGTAACCTACCATTTTTTCATCATTTTAATTCAAAATATGTTTTTGGGTCTTCTTGCAGTTGGGAGTGGATGAAAGAGCACTTTGTTTTCACTTTTTTATTTTTAAATTTTATTTTATTTTATTTTAAGACAATTTATACATATGAAGCATGGAAAAACATGATTCTGCTGCTAAGTTGTGCATGGTTATATATAGTAAGGACTGCAGTCAAATGCCACAGTTGAGCCCATGCCTTTTTTTCAAATTGGGATATATAAAACTTAAGCTGTGATTGATAAAGAGAATTTTAGATTTGAGAAATTTATTAAAAAGCTGAGATATACTCTCTCGAGTAAACGTTCAAAGTTTTGGTAAACATGCTTGTAAAGAGTATAAACTCTTTACAAAAGGATGATGTAAACTAAGTTGGAATTTCAAAACTAAATAAACTGTTAAATTTTGATTGTTAAATTTTGATAGTTTTGACAATTTCAATGTTTAATTTTGAAAGTTTTGAAAATTTCAATGTTGTAAGAAAATTAATATGATATAGGAATTTGTAAATTTGATAGTTTTGACGAGTAAATTATATAGAAATATGTAATTACATGAGCAATTTATTCATCAAATTCCATCTTTGATGGAAACAATCATATGGTTTTAATAATTTGTAAGACACCTTTAATCTTCATCTAAACAATCATATGATTCTAATAATAATTTCTAAAACACCTTTAAAATATGGTGTTTTATAATTTGTAAGACACTTTTAATCCTTATTTAAACAATCATATGGTTCTAATAATTTGTAAGATGCCTTTAAGATATGTGGTGTTTGATAATTTGTAAGACACCTTTAATCCTTATCTAAACAATCATATGGTTCTAATAATTTGTAAGACACTTTCAAGATATGGTGTTTGAGTTGAGCTGTGTTTTCTTTCCTAATAAATTGAAAAGGAAGAATTGTGACCCATTTTGAAAGGGGTGCTGATTTAGCTTTTTCTTCTTTTAATAATACAGGGGTAAATGGGGTGTTGATTTAGCTTTATTTATTTTAATAATACAGGGGTGTATTAGGAAATGATGAATTGTGACTCCATTTTGAAAGCAATGAAGATTTAGTTTTTTTTTATTGGGTAAATAATACAGGGGTAAATGGGGTGTTGATTTAGTTTTTCTTATTTTAATAATACAGCTGTGTTTATTAGCTTTTCTTCTTTTAATAATAGAGTTTTAATAATAGAGGGGTGCTGATTTAGCTTTTCTTTTTTTAATAATAATATTTTAATTTTACAAATACTCTTTACCATTAATTCCTATTAACTTTATTTATACATAATGTTTATTTCTCATTTTCTCTATTAACTTTATTTATACATAATGTTTATTTCTCATTTTCTTTAAACTTTGTTTGCACATAATGTACCATGTTGGGTGCCATTTTCACTTTATTGACTTGTAAACAGTGAAAGGTTTTCCATGTAAATATTGCAGCTCAAATAACCACAATGGGCTAAATTCAAGGTATTTACTCCGAAAGAAGCATTTGAATCTTGAACATTTATAGTATTTATATTGAAAACTTGAATAATGAATGTTAAAAGGGAAAATGTAAAATAATTTTTTAATATTGCCATAATGTACCATGTTGGGTGCCATTCTCACTTTATTGACTTGTGAACAGTGAAATGTTTCCCATGTAAATATTTCAGCCCAACATACAATGGGCTACATTCAAGGTGTTTGCTAAGAAATAAGTATTTGAATCTTGAACATTTATAATATTTATATTGAAAACTTGAATAATGAATCTTTAAAGGGAAAAGGTAAAATAATTTTTTAATAATATTTATGTTATTTGATATGATGACCAATTAATAAAATATGATTATTAATATTATATTAAAGAGATTTTTTGAAGTTTCATAATAAACATATTGACTTGAATTTCACAGCAATATATTGGCTTGTCAATGGTTCAATTCAAAATAGGACTCATTATCCAGGATCATCAATTAGAAATTCTGGACACAGTGGAATGACAGTTGTAGCTATCTTCATAAGGATTTTATGAAATTCAATTTAATTATAATTATTAATTATTATTTACTATATTTCAAATCAATGTGTTAGAAAGTAAGGATTTTATAAAATTAGTTTTAATTATTAATTATTATATTTAAAATCGATGTTTTAAATTATGTAATCATTAATTAATATGTACAAATTATTGAAAAATTAATTAATTTATAATTAAATTTAGCTTTTATATAAGATGTTACAAAAATATTTTTAAAATTTAAAAACTTTATTGAAATTATTGAAAAATTAATTAATTTATAATTAAATTTAGCTTTTATACTTTAAAAACTTTATTGAAATTATTGAAAAATTAATTAATTTATAATTAAATTTAGCTTTTATACAAGATATTACAAAAATATTTTTAAAATTTAAAAACTTTATTGAAATGTAATTATCATACTTAACTCAGACTTTAAAAACTTTATTAAAATATAAATATGGTAGTTAGTCCTACTTAATGTGTTTTAATTCAGTTTGCAATCTGAATTAATATATAATTTATTATTATTATTTTTTTAAGTAAAAAATGGTACTACTTGCTATATTATATTGACAAAAAATACAGAGAGATATAGCGTTACTGTTGTCACCAAATGTGTTGTCATTTTACCGGAAACCGGCACAGTTTGGGGCAAGTTAGTTGTTTCTAGGAGAAGAAATCAAAATACTGTTTCACCATCTGTCCTGTCCGAAGGAAACCAGGACAGATGGCAATATATCGTCTTGACACTGAACAACAAGATTGAAAACCAGATTAAATAGACAAACTCAAATACCCGGTGACTTGTCGCCCTCGTCCTCCTACCACGCTGCTTTGGCCCGAATGACAAACGGTTGGGCGCACGTTGGACATTTGCGATTCGTTGGGGCCCGAGAATAAGCGTCCAGGAGAAAATCCAAGCGTTGTCCCATGAGGCGGGCTTGGTGCTCTTGATCTGCCATCTGTTCTCGGAGTTCAAACACTAGCTCCAGGTGTGTCGCGCGGAGGAGTGGTGCATGCATTCCTCTTGTTCTTGCCTCGCCTGAGGTACTCGTTTTCGCTTCTGCATTGGCCTCGTCATTGTCACTGGCTGCGATGTCTGTGTGGTGCATCATTACCGTGCAGGTTCTCTGCGAGACTTCGTCCGTGTATGGCACTTCCTCGACGTAGCAGGTTGGGATATCCTCACAGAGCCTGCCCCTTGTCTTCTCTCTTGCTTGAGGCTCCATGGCAGTTGGGGTATCTTCCTGGCGTGATATTTCCTCTATGTAGCAGGTTGGGCGGTCCTCTTCAAGCTTTCCCCTCAAGCTGCTTCCAGCTTGGGTATCCGACTCAATTAGAGGATTTTCTTCTCGTTGATGTCTGTGGGCTGCCAATTATCCAGAGCTGGTGGGGTTGGAGCTCTTTGCTCCATCGCAGACATCATTACTGGAGCATGGGATGCGAGACGGGCTACCCTCGCTCTATGCCGCATAAGAGAGTTTGCTAGCGAGAGTGCTCATTCCAAATGCTGCCTCTGCTGTCTATGAGCAGCGTGGGTGTGCCAAGCCGACCCGCGTCGAGGCTTGCCTCGCTCCCTAGGCATAGTGGAGGAGGCTTGAGAATAAGGCTCATCCGTTCTTGACAGGGCACAGCGAAAGACACACCAGAGCTTGCAGACGGCGGGGAGTTTCAGAGCGAAAATGATCCAGCTGCGTCCTGACCCCTTGGCTTTCATCTTTTTGTGGGACGGCTGCACCTGGCCTGTCTTTAACTCGGCCATACTTAATGCCTGCATTGCCGGCTCTTTCGCGCGAGGGAGAAGTCTATCATCTGGATGTTGGCTGTAATGGCCTGCTCCCATCGTTAATGCTGAAGAGATGGGGAGCGGCTTACAACATTTAAGCCTTGGCTTAATGCTATGCCTGGTGGCAATATAGCACTACGTGTCACCCCATCCGGGGCAATATATAATCTATTATAACATAGTATTATAATCTATTTATAAAATAATTATTTATGTATATTAAATTTGTAAATATAATAATTTATTATAATAATACTTAGATATTTTAATAATTATTATTATCTTTCATATATATTAATATCTGAATTAAGTTATTATTCATAGTATTATATTCCTATTTCTTTAAGTTTTAATTTTATGAGTAACTTTAATGTGTAATTATCTAATTTAATTGATAATTAAAGTATTATAAATTAAATTAAATAATTAGAAATATCAAAGTCGATGATCTCTCTGCAAGGTTTAGGGTTTACATGCTCCAACTTCCCTCCCACCCTGACCACTTCTGACCTCCTTTGTACGTGTTGATTGCCTCTGCTCCCCGACATTGACCGTCACAGAAGAATGAGAACAGAAGGGGGGTGAAAGCCCCCTCTTATCGTAATGTAGCCGCAAATGATCCGGAGAATTCATGAGCGCATCGTTCGTTCTTTGAGCCGCCATTGCACTTACGAGACCAATATCTGCAAGAAGAAATGGATGTAAGCAAAGAATCAAACATGGATGCAGAGTCCTCGCATCCAAAAGCAACTCGGGTCTGGATACTCGACAAGTTTATCCCCCAAACCCCGGTTGCGCCCAGGTACGTCATCAAAACCACTAGGATAGGAGAGCATACGCAGTTCATGAGAGATCATGCCCTCATAGGAAAATTCCTAGGTCGTTGGCCCTCAGAGAAGGACCTAGCTCACTGGATCAAGGCATGGTGGAACCCCAAGGGAGACTATGAACTCCAACTAAGCTCCAAAGGATTTTTTACAGTAATATTCTACAACCTGGAGGACAAGGACAAGATCTTTGAAGGGGGGTCGTATTTCTACAACTCGGTTGGCCTTTACCTACGTTTCTGGACAGACCGCTTCTGCTCAGAAAAGGAAAACTTTGCATACGTATCGGTATGGATTCGCCTCTATTCCCTACCTCAAGAGTCCTGGTTAGAGGAAATTTTACTGGGCATAAGCCACACCCTAGGTAAATATGTCGAATCTTTCGAAGCTACCAAACAAAGAAAATACACCTCTTATGCAAGGATATGTGTCTATATGAACATCTCCAAAGCTCTGCCAGGCACAGTCACCCTAGAATACCAAGACGATGAATGGGCCCAAACCATAGACTATGAACACATCCCTTTCAGATGTCGAAAATGCTATGAACACGGGCACCTTTTCAGACACTGCCCTCTCAATGCCCCCCCAAGAGGGAAGCTGGAGAGAAACCAAATGAAGGATTTACCCAGGTTCAAAATCGAAGAGACAAGCGCAAAAGAAGCCCACAACCATCAACGAAAGAAATATCCCAAATAACAATTCATTTGAAGCCCTTAATCACCTTCCAGAGGCAGAAGAGGTGGAAAACCCCCACAAGTCTACGGGGAAAGATCCCAACAAGCACAAGGAAGATCAACTGTCACAAGAGTATCAAACCCCAACAAACCAAACAAATCCACAGACTCACCCAGTCTTAGGGAGAGAACCAGAAAGAGAGGAAGACACAGTCATGGAAATGGATGAGCAGGACCTAGCATAAATCAACCTAGACAGATTAGAAGAAGCACTCAACAAGAAGGATCTCAAAACCTTACCAGACGACCAACTCAGGAAAGTTCACAAAGTATTTCTGGACTCATCAGCAAGGGCTACATCTAGGTTGGGGATTAGCACAGACCCAAACCAAGATCCAAGATAACACCCAAAAGAAAACAAGCGATGGGGTAGAAAATTAGCTAATAAAGGAGGTGGGAAACTATATGATCAACTCGGGACAGATTCACAGGCTCTCAGAGAGATCCTTATCCCACCCACCAAATTGTTAACTATGAAGATCCTCACTTGGAATATCAGAGGCCTAAATGGAAGATCCAAACTGTTAAGTACCTGAATAAACCCAATACTGAATACAAAAGCACCACAATAGATATAGAAGAACAATATAGAAAATCACAACTTTATTATAGAAACACTTCAGGTAGGGCAACACCATACAATGGATCCTATTATGGAAGGGATCCTCTCCTGTTCACTTGCCTCTTCGAGGGGACATTCTCCTATTGAGCTACTGCTCCAAATACAATACTTCTCTTCATGTCTCATTACATTGCTTGAACCCCTTTATATATTGCTACCATCACCTAAGAACATTCTAGAGGAGGAATTTTCTAGAAGTACAACATTCTAAGAAGTCCTCTTACATTTATTATATCTAATTACCCATTTATTATATCTAACTACCATAGTGTGCCTTATTTAATAATATAGTGGACCTAGTCCATCTTACATTGAATGACCTCCACTATTATCACTATGGGCCCTCTGGGCCTCCCTACTACCTCTCTAGCTACCTTACATTCCATCCCCCTTATGAAAGTGTTGTCCTCAACGCTTGATGTACAACCATATACCAGGGTCCCATGGATAATTGTGGACCATAATGTTGAAGAAGACTAAAGAACCAAGGTCCCATGTAGAAAGGAAATCCACCATGCTGAAGTAGTCCAACCACCATTGTAAGTCTGGGTCCCATGTCCAAGTGCTCATGTAAACTCCCTATGGAAGATTTTGGAACCCAATAACCAACTCCAAATGATGCTCCAAAGACTGACACCTATCATGTGGATCCAAATAAGAAGATCCATCCACATAGTGGAAAAATGTCATAGCAGAATCTGGAATGAATAATACCACTGTAGAATATGTAGACTGAATGTTGGTAACTAGCTCCTGATGTGGGACATTGATGTTCTCTACAGAAGGTGGAGTAGAGTCATCAAATAAAATATGAAAGTGGTTATCATCCCAGAAATGACAACTATCCATATACCAATCATTACAATCTGCCTCAAAATCATACCAAACATATATTTCTTGATTATATTCATCCCTGAGGCCCTCCATAAGAAATCTCTCCTGGATGTTATTCAATGAATCTTGAATACTATAAAAACTATCATTGAGGTCGTCTGTGAGGCTGTTTGTGAGGCTGTCTGTGAGGCCATGTACAAATGCATCAAATCTGTCATCTAATGTGTGAAACAATTGGACTTTAAATGATTCAAGAATTTCTTTCAGGTTTTGAGAAGAAATAGCCATTTGAGCATCCTATAAACTCACCCAATAAGTTACGGCAGAAAATCGTGGTTTTTTTCTGGAAAACCCTAAAAAACTGTTGAAGTTAAAATGCTCATAACTTCACTTCCCGGACTTCGTTTTGGCTGATTTTTTTTTTGAAATTAGGTGAAATTGTGAGAGGAACTCAGATCTGTAATTTGTTTGAGAAAATTTAGCCTCCAGCTGCTACAGAAATAAAAACAAATCACGCCACCGTCCGCGGAAAAAACCCTGAAAAATTACAGATTTTAAAACTTCAATATCTTGACCTTCCGGACTCCGTTTCAGACATTTTTTTTCTTCAAATTGGGTGTTTTTCTGAGAGGAACTCAGATATACAACCTATTTTTGCAAATTTTGCATAGAAATATACCAAAATGTTCTGGAATGTCGCGGCCCTCTTTTTTTTTCTCCGAAAAAAAATCTGCAAAAATAAAAAATATTTTCCCACAATGTCTGCCAAGGAAAGTGCTCTGATACCACTTGTTAAGAACCAAATACCTGAATACAAAATAGATCCATAGAGCAAGATAGAAGAAAACACACTTTATTATTACCAAAACCCTTGAGATAGGAGAACACCATACAATGGATCCTATTATGGAAGAGATTCTCTCCTGTTCACTTGCCTCTTCGAGGGGGCTTCCTCCTATTGAGCTACCGCTCCAAACACAATATTTCTCTTCATGTCTCATTACATTGCTTGAACCCCTTTATATAGTGCTACCATCACCTAAGAACATTCTAGAGGATAAATTTTCTAGAAGTACAACCTTCTAAGAAATCCTCTTACATTTATTATATCTAATTACCCATTTATTATATCTAACTANAATCCTCTTACATTTATTATATCTAATTACCCATTTATTATATCTAACTACCATAGTGGGCCTTATTTAATAATATAGTGGACCTAGTCCACCTTACATTGAATGACCTCCACTATTATCACTATGGGCCCTCTGGTCCCCCCTACTACCTCTCTAGCTACCTTACACAAACAAAGGATTCTCTGAAATTGCATCAAAATGGAAGACCCTGATATACTCCTGATACAAGAGACAAAATGTGCAGGGCAAACTGTAGAAGATATCCTCAAGAGATGCTGGCGCAACTGCGAATCCTATCAAATAGACTTGAAAGGGGCTTCAGGAGGCCTGGCCATACTTTGGAATCCCGCTACAGTCATCCTTGATTAAGGCTTCTCCACTCCAAGTACAATCACAGCGCACTATAGAGCCATAGGTTCGGACAAGGAGGGAATGACCACAAACGCCTATGGACCACATAACAGCCAAGACAAAGACCTCTTTCTTCAGAGCCTGGCTTACCTAGGTTCTCTAGTTGAGCACAAGCGATGGATCATCGGGGGCGACTTCAACATGATTCTCACGTAGGAGGAGAAAAGAGGGGGAAAAAAATGCCTGGAGCAGGATAGCATAAAATTCCAGGAACTCATAGAGAACCTCCCATTGATAGACATAGAGAATGGTAATGGTACCTGCACCTATACCAACAAAAGATCAGGTCACCAACAAATAGCTTGCAGGCTAGATCACTTTCTCATTTCAGAAACTCTCCTTTTGGAAGCCCCCCTAGTAGATTCGAACATCCTCCCGAAGGCAGGCTCAGACCATTGGCCGATTCAACTATGGGTTGAAACTATCGCCACCCCCAAGTTAAAACCCTTCAGATTTGAAATTTTTTGGCCCTCCCATCCAAACTTCTAGGAGCTAGCCCGTCACTGGTGGAGCACAACATAAATACAGAGGGGCACAAAAATGTATTTCTTTCAGCAAAAGCTCAAATACTTTAAACAACAGGTGCGTAAATGGAACAAAGAAGTCTTCAGGAACATCTTCCAGGAAAGGAATCTGCTGGAACTTCAGAGGCATATCATTCACTCAGAACACACAATCACTCAACAACAGGAGAAGAATGAAATCAAAAGAAAACTGGAAGAAAGATACAAGCAGGAAGAAATCCTGTGGAGACAGAAATCTCAGGGTCAATGGCTCACCGAGGGCGAGAAAAACACCAAATTCTTCCACCGATCCATGATCCATAGATGCCTCATCAATCGCATTACGAAGCTGGAAGACCCACAAGGAAACACCTTGCTCACTCATCAGGAAATATCACACGAGTTTTCAGACTTCTACAAGGATCTCCTCTCAGAACCAAAGGTGGACCGTACCTCAGCAATAGAGCGGGTGACCCAAAATATCCCAGCTATGATCACCTAGGAACAAAATGAGGCTCTCATGAAACCAATAACACAAGCAAAAGTGGATCAGGATATTTAGTATTTACCCATAGGCAAGGATCCAGGCCTAGATGGCTTCACCACAAATTTCTTCCACTCCTGTTGGCCAGTGCTAAGGGATGAAGTGTGGCAGCTGGTGGAGGAATCACGCAGCTCAGGCAAAGTTCCTCTAGCACTAAATGCCACTTTCCTCACCCTAATACCCAAAGAAGAAAGAGTAACAAACCCGAAGAATTTCAGACCCATAACACTCTGCAATGTGATCTATAAAATCATCTCCAAGGTCATAGCTTTAAGACTCAACCAATACTCCCCTTCATCATTTCCAAGGAGCAATCAGGATACGTCGAAGGAAGGAAAATCATGGATAGCGTCATACTTGTCCATGAAATCATTCATTTGTTCAAAAACACTCGTACTCCAGGTATGCTTCTAAAACTTGACCTTTCAAAAGCTTTTGACAAATTAAGCTGGCAGTGCATGAAATCTCTTCTTTCGACTTTCGGTTTCAACAAGGATTGGATCTCTTGGATAATGAACTTCATTTCCTCAACCTTTTTCTCAATCCTCGTCAATGGAGTCCCCTCTCAACCCTTCTCCCCCACAAGAGGAATAAGGCAAGGCAACCCTCTCCCCCCTTTCCTTTTTGTCATAATGGCTGAGGGCTAGGACACTATATCAAGGCTTCAATTCAAAATGGATCCCTCCAAGGCCTCCCTCTTCATGAGATACAACCGACAACCTCCCACAACCAATTTGTCGATGACACGCTGCTAATGAGCACCCTCACCGTGCAATAAGGAAATAAACTAAGTTCCATTCTCTTTGATTTCAGCGAAGCCTCCAGCACCACCTTTAATCTGGCCAACTCACAACTCTTCTTTTTTAATACTCCTAAAGCAATCCAACAACACCTTTCTCAACTTCTGAATACCTCTGTCTGCACTCTCCCCTCTTGCTACCCGAGACTCCCTCTTTCTGACTCAGAAGCCATAAACATCTCCTGGGACTCTCTCCTACTCTCCATTTCCAACCGTCTTAGCAATTGGACCTTTCGTTCCCTCAACCTTCCAGCCAAAATCGTTCTCTTAAATTCATTCCTTCAAGCCATCCTTTCTTACCTCTTCTCAGCCCTAGCTACCCCCCAATCGGTCATAAAGAAAATAAGGAATCTGCAAAGAAACTTTCTATGGCATGGACATAACCCAAACAAAAAATGGGCCCTAGTCAGCTGGGACAAAGTTTACAAGCCCAAATTTTCAGGTGGTTTGGGCCTCCAAGACCCTAGAAAATTAAATAGCACCATGGGAGCAATAATTTGGTGGAGATGGCTCAAAACTCCAACAAATATCTGGGCAAAACTTTGGAAATGCAAATATGCCCCAAATATGCATCAAAGCCATCTTATAAGAATGCAGTAGAAAATTCAAGGCTCCAACATCTAGAATTCGGCCTAGAAAAATCGGCCACTCATACAGGGACATGCTTTCTGGGAAGTTCGTGTTGATACTGAGAGGGGGGTGAATCAATATCAAGTACAATTTAAAACTTTTTTCAACTTATACTTAAACCATTCAATTATGGTCTATTCAGGAGAGTGAACTTGCATAGAATGCCCCGCACTCAATATTTAACATATGATTCTGAAACTCACACACAAGAAACTAAAGTCCGTACTCTTTCCAATGAAATTTATCCCATGTCATGTGGATTCTCTATGAAGAAGTTATGATTGTTTTACCCGGAACACCTATTTATTGACTAGCTTCAGGATTGGTCACAAACCCTATCTTCCATAGAGTGTATCTCCATAATTATAGCGAATCAAGAGCTGGACCTTTTACCATAGGTACCTTTTCATGTCTTCTCAATACCATAGCAATTTCACCATCTGAATCGTTCTAGAAAACAACTTATAGCAAAAATGGTAAGATGACCTGAAAATAACATACCTTAGAACACATTACCAAAAGACTTCATCCTCCCTTGAAATTCGTCCTTCTTTACTTCTGATTTCCTCTGAAATTCAATTTGTATCAAATGAATGTATAATGATATGTATTTATACCATTTATGTCACTTCCTTTTAAAATTAGGGCCGACCTGACACTTTCTTATTTTGTAATTCTTTTCTTTAATTATCTTTAGGACCTATATGTACTTCCTTCTTCAATTCACTTTGTCATCTTCAAAAATTCATTTCTCCTCAACCATGAGGATCCATGTGACTTACCACATACCACTGGAAACAACATGATGTATACTATCCATCTATGGGTGTTGTATATGCATGTGCATTGTCCTTCATGTCCAAATACCTTCATCAATCTTGCAGTCCAAAACCCATGACTAGGGTTGACATCAATGATAACAACCAATCTTCCAACAATCTCCCCCTTTGTCATTGATGACAACACTCATGCTCCCCCTATCATCATGATCCCAATTTCTCTCCCCCTTT
>ML787316.1:13094-46830 GCA_009831015.1 Picea engelmannii
GACATCAATGGAAAAGGTTAGGGCTGCTCCCCCTAAGTTTAATGGAAAGATGTAACTCTCTTCTTTGGGGCTGCTCCCCCTGAACATGTGGCACTCAATAATACTTCATCCTTATTTTTGGTCTTTGAGACTTTTTCTTCCTTAGAATCCTTTTGTGTGGCTTTTGTATTCTCTCTCTTCTTCATGTCTAGGATGTATATGTTGTTCGGTCTTTTTGTTGCAGTTGCAACCAATCTTCATGAGTTATTTTCTCTGATTTTACATTTTCGAGAGTCAAATGTAAGAGTGTATCCTTGATCACACATTTTACTAACACTGAGTAGATTATGATTCAAGTCTTCAACCAATAGAACATTATTTGCTTTTACGTTTTTTTTTCCAAGCTCTACTACACCTTCTCCAAGTATTTTGGCAGATGAGTCATCTCCAAATGAAACATTGCCACCCTTTCTCTTCAAGCTGATGAATTTGTCTTGATCCCCGGTCATGTGTGAAGAACATCCACTGTCTATGTACCATTCATTTTCTTCTTTACATTATTCAACGGTTAATGCTATTTGACAATCTTCATTGTTTAGAATCTCTTTCCTTCTCCATATTGTGGTTGACATAGGGACATCTTCATTCATATATCTGCAATCTCATGCTTTGTGACCAAGATAATTGCATTTGTAGCATACAATATTTTTGTCCATCAATGAGTAAAATGGGTTATAACTTCTTTTGACAAATCCATGATTATTTCCATATCTTCTGTTTACACAATTCATGTTTCTTGTGTATTTGTTCTTTTCATTGATTTTGCAATTAATTGCCTTATGTCCAAAATTTTTGCAAGTATAACAATGACCAAGAAAGAAATTTTGATACCTGGGAGTAAGTGACCTTCTTTGTGATGTAGTCCATCTGGGTTCATGATCTACCTTCTGTAGTTTCCTTCATACTGATTGAAGCTTCTTTGATTCCTGAAGGTAGGAGGTCTTCTTGGATATTCAACTCTTTTGTAATCATTCCTTCTTTCTGGTATCCTGGTCCACTTCTCATCAATTGTCTGTGTAGCTCTTTCTTCAACCTTCTTGTTGATATTTGCATCTTCTTTGTATGAAGTTTCACCCATGCATCTATGATGTGTTAATTCTTTTGGCACTTGAGAGTTTCTTAAGCTCTTCCTCAATGAGACAACTTCTTTTTCAAGTTTCTCACAATCTTCTTTTTTCTTTATCATTTGGACCTTCTTTACTTCTGCTATTCTTCTTGCTTCTTCGAGTAGAGTTTTCAAGGAAATGGTTTATTCTCTTAGATTCTGAAAGTCTTTTAATTGTTTATTTAAGCTTACAACTATCTTTTCATAACTACCCAATTCACTTCTTAGTTTTCTATGCGTGTCTTTGAGCTTGCTATTTTCAATCTCAACATGCTTCATTTTTTTAAGATTCTCATATTCTTGTTGAATCATTTCTACTTCATGATTTTCTTCTTCTTCATTGTCATCTCTTTCAATCCTTGTATGAGGACATTCAAATTCAACATGTCCTACTCCTTCACAATTAAAGCAAAATAACTGACCTCTATTTTTTTCTTTGAAATCTAAAATGTTGTAATTTTCTTCAACTTCTTCTTCTTCTGCTGCTTCTTCCCTTGCATAAAGTTCTTGTATCTTGTTTCAAATATCTTTTGCTGATGCACATGATCCCAACTTGGATTTCACTGAATCTGTCAATCCATCTAGGATGGTATCTATTGCCAGTTTGTTGTTCCTTTTTGTTTCCTTCTGAGTTGTAGTCTTTGGTTTCTTCAAAGCATTGTATCCTAAAGAAACTGAGAACCAAACATCTGCCCCAAGATCTTTCAAGTAAGTTTCCATTCTATTTTTCCAGTATTCAAAATTGCTTCCATCAAATGGTGGAATCCCATTTTGAATGTTTCCTTCCATTTCTGCATAGGATCTTCCTTCCAATGGTTAAACTGTACTGAAGGTAACCCGCTCTGATACCAATTGTTGATACTGAGAGGGGGGTGAATCAATATCAAATACAATTTAAAACCTTTTTCAACTTATACTTAAACCATTCAATTCTGGTCTATTCAGGAGAGTGAACTTGCACATAATGCCCCGTGCTCAATATTTAACATCCGATTATGCAACTCACACAGAAGAAACTACAGTCCATACTCTTTCCAATGAAATTTGTCCCACGTCATTTGGATTCTCTATGAATAAGTTATGATTGTTTTACCCGGAACACCTGTTTATTGACTAGCTTCAAGACTGACCACAAACCCTATCTTCCACATAGTGTATCTCCATAATTATAGTGAATCAAGAGCTGACATTTTTACCACAGGTACCTTGATATGTCTTCTCAATACCATAGCAATTTCACCATCTGAATCATTCTAGAAAACAATTTATAGCAATAATGGTAAGATGACCTGAAAATAACATACCTTAGAACACATCACCAAAAGACTTCATCCTCCCTTGAAATCCTACCTTCTTTACTTTTGATTTCCTCTGAAATTAAACTTGTATCAAATGAATGTATAATGATGTGTATTTATACCATTTATTTCACTTCCTTTTAAAATTAGGGACGACCTGGCACTTTCTTATTTTGTAATTCTTTTCTTTAATTATCTTTAGGGCCTACATGCACTTCCTTCTTCAATTCACTTTGTCATCTTCAAATATTCATTTCTCCTCAACCATGAGGATCCACGTGACATGGCACATACCACTGGAAACAACATGATGTATACTATCCATCCATGGGTGTTGTATATTCATGCGCATTGTCCTTCATGTCAAAATACCTTCATCAATCTTGCGGTCCAAAACCCATGACTAGGGTTGACATCAATGACAACAACCAATCTTTCAACAGTTCGCAATGGCCAGAATGCCCTATTTTGGACGGATTCCTGGCAGCAAATTTCACCCCTACAATTGGAATAAAATCTACAATCCTATGAAAATCACATTCAAGATCTTGCCACTCTCAAAGTGGCAGATTTGTGGACAGATACCGCCGACAACTCTCCCTGGAGAAGATGGAAATCAACCCATCAGGAACTCCAAGTGGCAATGGAATGTGATCTGCAGCACTGGAAACAATCAACATCCCAAAGGTGAATCCGAAAAAATCATAGACCAATACATTCTTAGATGGGGATACACACCTCATGGAAGCTTCACTCTCAAGGAGGGATACACTTTACAGGAGAAATTCCAAAATCTTCAAAAAGATAGAATTTGGACAAGAATATAGAAATCAAAACTCTGGCCCAAAATCTCTACGTTCCTCTGGCTTCTACTTCATAATAAGATCTTAACCTGGGACAATCTTCAAAGACGAGGTTTCATTGGCCCCTCGGTTTTCCATCTTTTCCATCTCCAGACAGAAACCATGGAGCACCTCCTAAACAACTGTTCACTCAGTGAGAACATATGGAACCAAACCACTCAGTTCATGATAAGAACCAAACGAGTTAAAAAAAAAATCATAAGCATAATCAGGGATTGGGGTTCCGGCTCCTTCAAAAGTCCTATCCTAAACATAACCTGGAAACTCTTACCAGGCTTCATAATTTGGCAAATATGGAAAGAGAGGAACACAAGAATATTTCATTCCCGACCCTCTCATCCTACCCTCCTCTGGAATACAATCCTCTTGCATCTCCATGAAACTCTTCAGCTACAATTGTGGACCCAGGAAGACTTCCCTACTGATCCAGGTGAGCTCTCGCTCCTCAACTCTTGGGGCTTCTCGTTTGCACACTCCACCCCTCCTCAACAAGCCCCCCTAAATTCAAAATCCCTCAGTCCCTCTAAGTGGCTCCCCCCCCCGCTTGGGTTCCATAAAATCAACTTTGATGGCACTTCAAAAGGAAATCCAAGACACTCAGGCTATGGAGCGGAAATAAGAAACATCTTGGGCCAAATTCATAGCCTCATTGCATAAAATCTAGGATGCGACACCAACAATTCAACAAAAATTTGGGGTCTTATCATAGGAGTGCAAATGGCTCTGGATCAAAACCTCACTTGTCTAATCATTGAAGGAGATTCTAAAATCATAATAGACTTGGCAACAAAAATCCTAAATGGAAGAGATATAGGGAAAATCACCCCTAGTTGGCGCCTCCTTGGCCCCCTATACACCTTCCAGGCACTTCTTAGACCCTCTCTAACTCTAACCTCCTCACACATCCAACGAAGTGAAAACAAAGTTGGGGACAGATTGACCAATGTAGGGGTTGAATCCATGCAACAGATCATTCTCCACGATTCCAGGCAGTCCCAAAGCTCACCCCTCTGGCTCCAATGCAAGGAGCTTGCCCAACTGTACTACCCTAACCCGGACGGGGTGTCACCTTTGAATACTTAGAAAATATTCTAAGTCAGAAATGATTAGAAGCATTAGCGCTAGCATAGAAGATCAACAACTGTTAGAAGTAAAGTGAATGAGCCTTATCACTTTGAACGAAAGTAGACTTGCCTAAGTCTCAACTCGCGAAGGGAAGACCAGGACTGTTGGATCCGGAAGCGGTGAGTCGGGGTTCAAGTTTAGGAAGCTCGGGATGAATCAACTTCCAAAGTCCCAAAGCGCGAAGCCCCGATTCACGAAGGGAAGTTTAGGACCATTGGATCACGGAGATTTCTGGACCTTTGATCTGACAAGTGGAGAGTTGGGGTTCGGATCTTGGAAGATCAGGGCCTCCAAAGTCCCGAATCGCGAAGTCTCGAATCATGAAATCCAGATTCGTGAAGGTTCTACAAAGCGGAGAGTCAGGGTTCGGGTTTCTAAAGAACAGAGGTAAGCGTTCTTTCAACTTCGCGAAAAGAGAAGTCCTGAAGCGCCTGGAAGGGGAGGGGCTAGTGCCCACTAAGCTCATAGGGTGGGAAAGGATGAGGAGAGAACTCGTGAAGTCCGAGTCCGCGAGTTGATATCAACCGTTGATTGTGAGAGGATCGTGGACCGTTGATCGGTCCCGAAGTTTTCACCGATTCGAAAATCGGGAATTGGTCCAGAAGTTACGAGGCACAGGTTACATGAAGGAATTCAAGGAACCGCGCTGTCTATGTAACTAGCAGTTCTATCTCCAACTGCAGGCATTTATGTATACGCAGATAGGATGAAGGAATTTTTGTAAGCTTACAATTGACATTAATATAAGGATCCACTTTTATTTACAAAAAAAAGTAAAAATAAAATAACTATACATTAAAGTTATTATGGGTTAAGATTTATTTTTCTTAATAATTATTTATTGATTAATGTTGTTCGTAATTTTGGAAATAAATTGTGTAAGGAGTTTTTGAAATGTCCAACGTTTCTAGTGGACAATCCACACATCATCAAAACTATTGAAGCAATAAGTATGTATATAAATGTAAAGATAATGTGATAGTTAGGTTAAAAGATAAACATAGCTGTTATAACTTAGCCCTTGTGAGAAAAAGAGTTTTTTTTTTTTTTTTTTTTGTAAGTTAGAAAATATATTAAATCCTGCGAAGAAAAAAGATTACAACTGTCAGTCTACCATAGGCGGATGTGACAACATTGCCCTGAGGGGAAACTGTAACAACCTAAAAGTTCTAATCATCATATTTAAACATAAGCGAATCAATTCCTAACTGAGACAATAACATCAACCAACGTCGGGCTTCGGAACTTCTTCCGTCGGGATTCGGCTACTCGCGTTGTTTAATGGCTTGGACCCACAGACTTGTGGAAATCGGGAAATCGGCGATTTAAGTGTCGTCGTTCACTCCTCCCATAAACCTCCGAATGCCGAAAGCCCGATATGACGCTATGGCGCCACGTGAATCCCATTAACGCTTACGGGGCCCGAGCTGCCACGTCGCCATCGGGATTTCGCGGATCGCGAATCCACGATACCAGTGGTTCACGGTATTGAAAACCCCGAAGTCCCGAACTCCGATATCCCGAGGTACGTGGGTTCGTACTGGTGGGGTTACCTCTCGCTATCGGGGCTCGCGAAATCGCGAATTCTCTTGTCGTTAATCCCTTGCACCGGGAATCCCCGAGTGCCGAACCCCGAAATTCCGAGGTCCTTTACCACGTGTCTCGTCGTTCGATCAACGGTCCCGATTGAATCGGGAAATCGCTATTCGCGATTTCAACGGGTATGGGACTCATGCCTCTACAAACGCCGAAGTCCAAATTCCCGATGGTGCCTGGACTTGCTGGTGTCGAAGGGTTAAATCCCTTGCACCTTCCCTGAGATCTAACGGCTGTCGGGTATCCGCCTGGGATCCAACGGCTCAGATCCGTTTTCTACGTAACACTGTAATGGTTCAATATATTATTGTGCCTCCTCTATTTTATAAGCAACTTCATACGCGTTTTATTTAAAGAAACTGAAGCAATAATTTCCTATCCTAATGCTGATTTGGGATAACAGATACCTTATCAACTTAGATTTTGTCATCAATTACTGAATTCATGGCAGACAGAAATAACCCATAAGCATTGATTACGTAATACTGAAAGAACAACTTCCTAACATAATATTGAGTTTTATGACAGCAACTACAACAGTTTAGAATTCTCAATAGATACTGAAATGATAACAGAAAGAAATAATTTCAAACTTAACCAAGTACCTGGATCTGATGCTAATTCAGGTTGCCTCTTTGCTGCCTTGCTGTCTTGTTGTTTTGCTGCCTTGCTACTCAGTCCAGACCTGCCAAAACACAAAACAACTGCCCAAATCTACTGTCCACCCTGCCAACTAGGAAAACGACCTAGCTCCAGGATATCTACGGATATCCTGGCCCCCGAGCCCAAAACCTCCAGCAACACGTGCCTCCCTGATCAATATGATACAACCAGTAAGTCCTGTGTCTCTCTCTGAGCACACACGCCCCACAGGCCAGCTCTCGGCTCCCTGTGTAAAAGGCAAAAGATCGTTTTTCCTGCGTCCATCCTCCCTCCGAATGGTCCGCACATCCCCCTCATCCCCGCCTTATTCCTCCCGACCACCTCACGCAGTTACTCCTCACAACCACCCTCTGTCCCCCGTACTCCGTTTCATTAACATTTTCCTTATCTTCTCGGGATTTCTGGGCTTCTTGCCCTGCATACGCCACCCTTGGCAGCCTACGCCATCCCTGCTCTTACATTATTTTATTTCTTTTCCCTTAATTTCTGTCACAGTTCATTAAATGCATTCTTCAGTTTGATTATCACATAATTAATCAGGCTTATTTTCTTTAACTGTTTTTTCTTTGTAATCTTTAATCATTTATTCGATTAGGGTCGTTACAGAAACCAATGCTGTCACATGGCCGAAAATTCAGAGTGTTCATGCAAAACTTGTATAGTGGTGAGAGACAGTGATCTACAGTGCCACGCATGGCATAGATTCTGAATTCTGGACTGAGATAGGCCAAGCCCAAAGGGTTGGCTGTTTGCGGAGACCAAAATTCCTAAAATTGAGTGGTTGCGCATGGCCAAAAAATTATGAAGTATATTAACTAAAAACATAGGAAGAGGGAAACCTGAAACAAAAGGAATTAACCAAAGTCGGAGTCGAGCCTTTTCCCTGAGAAATCTTGACGCACATGCATGGTGTCTCTGTCGAGCTTATCTCTATCCGAGATAGCTTGTCTGAGGTCCTGCAAGAAAGTCATCAGGAGGTCCACAAGGCGCCATCACTCTATTTCCTTGTGATACATCTCGTTAATGGTGGTCTTGATGTCCCTGATTCCACGCTCAAGGTCATCGAGGGACTCCTCAAGAGCATCTCTTTCTGCATAGTGGGAGCAAGCTGAGGAGAACAGAGGTGGAAGTGGAGAGTCAGAGGAGGAAGTGGGGGAGTTGGAGGAAGGAGCCGAAAGAAAGGGGGCGGTGGAGGTGACGAGGGGTGGCGATGGAGGAGGGGGAGGTGGAGGGTGGCGAGGAGGGGACGGAGGAGGTGGAGCGAAGCCGAGGGAATTTCCGAGGTTGTCGAACCATCCAACTCAACAAACAAAGGGATTCAATAGAGGGGAAAGGTTCGGGGTGTTGTCTCGTGGCGGTGGAGCAGGAGTGGGAGCAACAATGGGTGTCGGGGTGGAGGCGAATTCAGTGTCTGGAGGAGAGCCACACCCTTTCACTTCCCTTCCTCTAGCCGCAGACCAGGCCACTCCCCTCTTCGACTTGCCCCTGAGATGAGGCATAGAAATAGCCGTTTGAAACCAGATAGAGAACGTGTGATGAAGGTGAGAGTGGTTGCTCGATGAGCGCAAGACCAGTCGAACGCAATGACAGTAAAAAAACTGGGGAGCGAAGCTGGGAGCTGAGGGCCAAGAGGACTGCAGAAGATCGAACCAGAGTAGAAGGATTGCACCAAAATCCGGAGGAGGCCGAGAATTTGGAGGCCAAGGGCACGAATGATCCTTGTAACTCCATGAATCATGCCTAAAACCCCCATAGCTAGACTGGTGATGGGACTGTGACTTCGTCCAGCCCATCCCCATTAAAATTCCCACGAAGCGAGTCGCCAAGTAATAACACGAGGCCGACAACAGGTGAAAGCCAAGGAGCGACGACCGCGGGTTTAAAATCATGAGGTGATGGGAGAGGGAGGGTACGCCTGTGCTGGCTCCAGGTGGCAGGAGACTTGGCCAGGTGTCCTCCCCTCTGGTTGTCTGCCTATTGAAATCGTACACACCCCATCCGAGAATTTATTTTGTTATTATTAATAAGGTAAAAGTGAATAATAAAAGGTTAAATTTTAAAGCTAAGAGAATATTTAATCAATAATAAGTATTAAATAATAATATAGTTTTTTATTTAACATAAACAAATATAATTATATTAAAAATAGGCCAAGATTTCTTCAAAAAAGATCAGAATTACAGACTGCTCATAGGATGAAAATGTATCAAAAAAACTTGATGTCTCTGTCCCTATTCCTATCTGTATTTTCTGATTTAAGCTAATGTTGTTTACACAAAAATTCCAAGGGAATATGGCTACAAAAGAGCATAGCAAATACCAAAACTTTGCTAATCATGCAAACTAGTGCAAATGCAGATTTGTGTCCACCTAGTTATGTTGTTGGACCTCAATCTCCTAAGTTGCTGCTGGATTCTACTTGAACCGTTGCTGGGAACAGAGGCACATTTGGATGCAATTGTGGGTGGAGTGCTTCATTTGAGGTTTTGGATTCAACAAAATTGGTTGGTTGATTGTGTTCCTAGACGCTGTGTTGATGCTGAGACCAACGAATGGAACAAATTAGTGATGAATTCTTGTTAACCATGCACATGACTAGAGCCATTTCTATGTTGTGGCGTTGCTCCTGAGCCTGTAATTGTTGAGTTTGTTGTTCAACTTGCGTTTTGAGCGATGCGATTTCTTCCTGCTAAATTTGCATTTGTTCCTGAATTTTTCCTATAGTGCATTCTGAACATTGCTAATCGCCTCTGCTACAACACCACATATTGACGCAAGGTTGATAGCGGTCTAGAGGCCAATTGAACTCAGGGCTTGGGATGATAACCAACAATGTCGCCACCTTTGTGATTCAAGTGCATTCCTTTCCAACGAACAAAGAGAGTCAGTGGCTAAAGGTTGTGAGGGATAAGAGCTAGGGACATGACGTTGGTGAATTGAATTCCGTGCAAGTGGTTGACGGAGGGTGAGGCCATGGTCGTAAGTCCTAAAAATCTCCAAGATGTGCGAGGATTGTTGTAGGGGGGAGTGCGGATTGCAGAGTACCAGTTCCTATGTGAGGGGGAGACGTAAATGACAGGCTGCAGAGTGAAGGGGAGCGAATATGAAGGGAGGTGTCGATCACAAGACAAGTTGACATGCGAAGGAGGAGAGAGGCACGTGGAGGGATTGTGGAATTGTCCAAGGGAAGGATGCACGCACAAAAAAATGTTCAAGGGGAGTGACTGGAAAGGTGCATTTTGCTTAGGGAATAGGTGCATAGCTAATTGCTGAATTTTTCCTTACTACCCGATAGAAAACGATTTTTCTTCCTTCGCGAGAGAGTCGTCTATGGCATTCTGAGATCTATACACGTGGTAATAACAAACGTTTCCAAATTTTTGTTCCATGTCTTTGATTCATAGTAGAGTTCTGGCAATATTGGGATGCGAGGTCTTGAGAGTTTGACGAAATCTCCTAATGATCATATCAGATTCACCAATAACCGTGAGCCTTGAAGATCTATTCGCTGGAATAAGGTGAAGCCCTATGAATATTGCAAGGACCTCTATGTGGTTATTAGTAGCTTTCCCTAATCCCCAAGCAAAATCCATAACCTTGTTTCCTTCGGAGTCGAAAACAAGTCCCCCCGCGCCTATCACCCTTGTTAAATAATAATATAGTTAATCAAATATAATTATTAAATAATAATATAGTTAATAATAATTATTAAATAATAATATAGTTAATAATAATTAATTGAAATTAGTTAGAGGCTAGGTATTGAAATATAATTGAAAAAGGAGTTATTTTTTTATTGATGACGATGATGATGACTAACGTCCACTAAGACTGAATTGGTCTATCAGACCTTAAGAGGGTAAGTGATTACTTGTGATTCTTTAGAATTGTCTTTCTGTGCTCGAAAATCATTAAGATAAGCTTTCCAAGATCACCATAGTTTTGTTGAGTTATGAGGTTAGGAAGGTTGGTAGTGTGATAAATATTTTGAAAATGAGATCTAATATGGGTATAGGCTGGACAATCTAAGAGAAAGTGATTTTCATCTTCAACATTCTTAGTGTCACAAAGGTGACACACTCTTTCATCCCATGGTGTTTTAGGAATTGACCAACGCCCAGTTTCACTATGGAGGTCATGAGAATTTGTTCTTATCTTAGCAATGCTTATTTTTTTCTTTACACTTGGAAAAATAAATAGATAATTTTGATCTTCTAGATTAGGGTTGATTACATCTTTATAATACCTTAATTTTATTTTTTCCTCTAACTCTTTATCACGCCACATTTTCTCCTTAAACTTTGATTTGACATTTTTTTTAATAGTATCTTTATTCTGCAAAATGGTTTCTTCCATGATTCCCCAATAGTTTGTCCAAGACCGGGCGTCTTTATTCCATCCTCGCTTGAGTCGATGGTGGTTATGACTTGATTTTGAAGCAATTTTAGGTAGCCTCTTGTATTCCATGTTGTTTAACTTGTTCTTATACATTAGTTATCTAGTCATAACCATGCTCTCAATGGGGGAGAGGTGTGTTTCTAAGAGGAGGATGGGATAGGGTGTATTTCCTCTAATTTTGAGATTATAGGTTATAAAATTCTTTTGTATTTTCTCTATCTTTCTCCAGGATTCATGAGAGATACTACAACCCTAGAATTCACATCCATAAAGAATAACATGTGTAACAAGAGTCTCAAAGAGGAGTTTCTTTTTATCCCAACTCCAAAGATCAACTGATTTACAATTGTTTTCAAGCCCATAATAAGCTTTCCATCCCCCAATAATCCTTTTTTCAATGCTATAATTCCAATTGAGCTTGTGGTGAATATCAATTCCAAGATATTTGTATGAAATCACTTCCTCCAAGTTGTTGTTGTCATATACAAATGTATCATAAGGGATCTTATTGGATTTAATAATCACGACCTTAGTCTTATCAGTGTTAACAATCATACCCATATTGGAGCAAAAATCCTTGAGGATTCTTAGTTGGTTTTCAAGCTCATGGGGACTCCTTGCCATAAGAACGATATCATCGGCATAAAGAAGAATATTGATGACTATACCAGTGAGAGTAGAGCCGACACAACCTTCTTTTTCCAAGCGTTCTTCTAACTTGTCAATGCATATGCCAAAAAGGGTAGGGGACAAGGGACAACCTTGTTTGACTCTAATATTGCAGTTAATCTCTTTTGACCATCCCTCAATGTATTTGAAATTAGCAATAACTTTCTCATTGCAGCAACCCTCAACTTGAGAGGCACTTTTATCTCTTCCAACCTATTCCAAAGGTTTTTCCTAGGAACCACGTCAAAATCTTTTCTAAAGTCAACAAAACAACAAAAAATATTGGTTTTAGTATTGCGGAACTCCTCTGCAATGATCCTAAGGGTAAAAAGATGGTCCACAGTTGAATGATATCTCCTAAACCCGACCCGACCTTTAGCTCTTTTACTGTGACTTTCTAGCCAAATGCTAATCTTCTTTTCCAAAATAATCCCATAAAGCTTGGCTATAATTGGGCTAATCATAATGGTCATATAATTAGAGGGAATGTTTCTATCCCCATTTTTAAAAATATGTACAATGAGGCTTTGCGTCCAGGGTTTAGGGAAGCCCTGCTTGACTGCTAAATTGAAAATCTTGTGTATGTGAGGGATAAGGATCGGCCCTCCGATTTTAAAAATTTCAGCTTGGTATCCTTCAATGTCCTTAGCTTTCCCATTTGCAAGCTGCTTAACCCCGAACTCTATGTCATCTAAAGAAAAAACTTCTTACTTTGTAGGGACAATATGAATGGTGTCCATGGCATTAGGGAACTCGTAAAGACTTTTAAGGTAGGAATTCCAGTCCCTTAAGGGAATCCTATTATTTTCTTTAGTATTGCGTTTTAGAATTTGGCTCCAGAACTTCTTAGGATCCAACTTGTATAGTTGTGAAAGTTGCTCACCTTTTATTGATATAGTATTTTTTTTTTTCCTTTTAACTAGGGCTTTGTACGTATTGATCTTATCAAGTTTTAAGGACTCATTAGAAGCATCCCTAATGGATTCTGTAGCAATTTTACATTATTTATCATACCAAGGGTTGGTCGTTCTATTATTCTTTTTATAGAACACCTCGAAAGAGAACTTGTTAATAGAAGTGGAAAAGGGTTGTTGCAAAATTATGATAGAATTCTTTAATGGTGTCTTTATAAGTTAGGTGGTTTAATTTACTATTTAAATCCTTTAAGAAAATGTCAACTTTACTTTTGTCAAAGCGCAAATTCCTTTGAGTATCATAATT
This sequence comes from Picea engelmannii, assembly GCA_009831015.1. Classification (NCBI taxonomy): domain Eukaryota; kingdom Viridiplantae; phylum Streptophyta; class Pinopsida; order Pinales; family Pinaceae; genus Picea; species Picea engelmannii. Next base: position 26,072 of record ML787316.1, read on the forward strand.
CTCTTCAATGGTGCTCCTATGCATGGAAAAATTTAGAGTTAGGGTTAAAGGTTTATGATCAGAGTCAGGCTCATGGTCATTTAAAAGGTCAAAAGTTGTTATTTGGTTGGAAACGAGGATATCAAATATCACATAATCTACAACACTACTATCTAGCCCATGAATACAAGTCATATGGTTGGAGTTTGGCCACTTCATTACTCCATTGCAAATTATTAGGTCTTGAGAGCTGCAGAGGTTGACCAACTTTGTACCAAACAAATTCTCAATTAGGTCTTCAAAGCTTCTTTTGTAGCTATTAGATAAAACAAGGTCCTCATCTAGCCATAAAAGATTATGGTTGGAGTCATTACTTAAAAGAGTAGTTTGTTTAGTTATAGTCCTAGAATTAAAGTCTCATAGCAGGAGGATATTACCTTCATTTTTCAAATTATAAATATCTTGTTCTAAATTATTATAGGGACAATTTTTATCTAGATTATTTTTCTTATAAAAAGTAGAATTAATAGGTGCAAAATAACAAATTTCTATATACATCTTCTTAGCATTGGTGTTTGAAATTTCTATCCAAATGTATTGATTAACAGGGTCAATCTTATGAAGTTGAATGTGAGGAGACATGCTCTTTCTAATATAACAAGCTATGCCTCATATCCCTCTACGGTGGGATTTTTTGTTCCATGCCGACCACAAGACATATCCTTCCATGATAGAGACCTTAGAATCCTCATGCTCCCAAGTTTCATCTAGAAAGATAATATCAATATCACTCGGGATCCAACTTATCATAGGACCTTTGCGCCATGGAAAACCACGACAATTCCAAAAAAGGATCCCGAGTGTTCCAAACTCCTATTTATTATTATCCTTCTGGTATCTATCCCTAAAAATAGCTTTTCAATTTCTAATTATTGCCCATTTTCCTTCTTTCTTGGCTTCTTTTACCTTTTAAACTTCCTTCCTTAATTCAACGTGGTCTTCGGGAATGAGGTCTTCATTTATAAATATTCCTGACCCTTTAAAGCTCATAGATTTACTAAGTATGCTATATTTATGGTCATTACAACTTACTTTGACACACATCAACCTATCTTTATAATCAATTATTTTTCCTAGCCTCTTTGCTTCTATGATGTAAGTTGTATCAATTTGTGATTTATTTTTTAATTCTTCTTTTACTATTGCTAGCGTATCCTCCTCTTGTTGTTCTTTTATACCAAAACTTATGAGGTTCAAGGATCTTTTGTTACGCTCATGGTCCAGTTCGATTAGCTTATTCATTTCCTCTTTGATGGGTTTGATATCCAATTTGCTTTCCATATTACCGAGGGTCAAATTGTTGGTTAGTTTTTCTTCTAGCTCTTTAATCCTATCTCTCAAGTTGTGATTTTCTTCAACCTCTCCTTCTTGGGTTGATTGTTTATGTTTTTCCATTTCTTGAATTATATCCTTCATTGTCTGCAATTCACTCTTGAACCCTAAAAATCTATCCTCTATTTGAGTTTGAATGATATCTTTAATTTTTTTTATCAATCATTGCCTCTAGCTCTATTTGGAGTTTTACGTCTCTTTCTTCACTCATTTTTTCTAATGTTTCTAACTCTATTTGGATTTTGGCATCTCTCTCTTCTCTTCTTTTTTCTACTGATTCCATATAATCGTAAAGGATCTCTAGGGTGATTTTGGGGGGCCTCCCCTTGTTAGGCTGAGTTTTTGGAATAGTTGGTAGAGTGCTCATATTGAAAAGAAGAGAAAAACGTATAATAAGTCAAATTATAAACTAAAATGATAGTTGATCAATAATAATTGTTAAATAATAATATAATTAAGAATAATTAATTATTGGAATTCGATAAAGATTAGGTATTGATGACAAAAAAAAATAATTAAAAATAAAATACTTTATTTATTGATTAAATATAATATTATTTAAGTAAAAATAATATTAAATATTAAAATATCTAACTATCATTATAATAAATTTATTATATTTAAAAAATTATCTTACATTAATAATAATTATTTTATAAATAAATTATAAATCTATGCTATAATATTGCAAAGTGAATTAGAATGTAAATAATTACACTTTGATAAGGCATTTGAATTCTAAAAAAGTTTTGGTCTTATAATGGATTTAATAAAAAGTTAAATTTGGTTAAAAATTGATTAATTTTCAAATAGATTGTATATATGGAGTAGTGATTACATAGTTTACTAAGAGATTAGTTAACAATGCCCATGTTTTTAGGTATAGTGATGAGATTAACTAACAAAGACAATGTTTTTAGGTATAGTGAATTAAAAATGTAGTATAACCACACTCTTTTATAATTATAATTAGGTTAAATTTCATTAAAAAAATGCGATATAGACTAACTCATTAATAATTATAACTTGGTTAAATTTCATTAAAAATATTTTGTCCGTGTGAATATTAATAGAAAGTAGTTATTTTGTCCTTGTGAATATTAATAAAAAGTAGTTATGGCTTTGTTTTTTTGAATATTAATAGAAGATAGTTATGACTTTTTTATTTTTATTTGACTTTGCTTTTGATGATAAATCTTGTTTTGGATTTGAAACGTTCACAAGCCGATAAATTTAATGTAGAATTTATGGAAAATCTCTTTCATATTAATTCCCACAAAGATTTTAAAATATTATTATGTTATTATAGGTGAATTGTGAAAAAATATAGTTGAGCTTAGTGTGTAGCATATTGCTACCCTTAGAGGTACATCGTCCTTGGAGCATGTTTTCAATAGTTTATTATGTCTTTGCCTTGCAAAAATAAAGTTCATTCAATTTTTGTCATGTCTAAAGTATCAAATGAGGATTATTTAAAATAGTGTTGGCACAACTTTTGTTATCTTAAGAATCTATGATGGGTTAATTGAATTGTGAATAATTTGTATAGGTTCAAAGCATAGTTGTATAAAGACACTTTTTTTAGGGTAGATGATACATTTCTGTCTCTTAATGCTCTTAATGTGATACAGGGAGATGGATTGGGAGATATGAGTGATAAGACACATATCTTTGTTTCTTAATGTGATACAGGGAGATGGTTTAGGAAACACAAGTGACATATTTTGAAAGTATTATAGTGCCTTTTACGTAGACCCCCTATTTCTTTAGAATCTGCATTTAAAGAAAATGAAGAGAAGTTTAAAAACAATTTAAAGAAAATTAAAGACTTAGGCCCAAACATATCAAGTATGTTCCAACATTCTAATAGAAAAATAGAAATAGTCATTTGTCTAATTTTGAGAAGTCTAGAAAATAGAGGTCATCAACTAGAAGAATAAAACTGATTGAGACTATAATAATTAATACACTAATTGATAGTTGGAATTTTGAGATTTTATTTCATAATAATGTTTCACCATTCAAATAAAAGACTTCTTAATACACTAATTGATAGTTAAAATTTTGAGATTTTAATTTGTAATATAATTTCATTATTCAAATAAAAGACTCTTAATACATTAATTGATAGTTTAAATTTTGAAATTTTAATTTATAACATAGTTTCTTCTTATCCAAGTATGTTTCATCATGTTTAAATTTTGAAATTTTAATTTGTAACATAGTTTCTTCATATCCAATTATGTTTCATCATCCAAATAAAAGAATAGGTGTCCATCTCAATGGTAGTGTGTTGCCACAATATGGAGAAATAGAAATCATCAGTGACCACAAGAAAACTTATCAAAACTATAATATAATAAATTAATACTCTCACTAATAATTGAGTTGTAATTTCAATATGTAACTTTGTTCAGTGTTATTGTACATTATACTATGCTTTATTATTTTAAAATTTGAGATTTCAATTTAATAATTAAATTTTTTTTTTATCATACCCCATACCCATGTCTCTTGTGACATACATGTACCCAAATTTAAAAAATGGTATACTCGTTCTCACATTCGTACCTCAGTCTCTTGGCCTCTTGTTCAAAACAATGTGTTTTCTTTAAGAATTTCAATATTTACATTGACACAATCTCTTGCATCATTACTCATTTTGGCAATTTTATTTTTTAAAACATTTCAAGGTAGGTTAGGGTAGGTTTAAAGTTATTTGATTGCAATTTCATTTTTTCAAAATAATGTGTTTTCTTGAAGAATTTCAAGATTTACATTGACACAATCTCTTGAATCATTACTCATTTTGGAAATTTTCTTTTTAAAACATTTCAAGGATAGGGTGGGGTAGGTTTAAAGTTATTTGTTTTCTTGAATAATTTCAATATTTACATTGACACAATCTCTTGAATCATTACTATTTTGGAAATTTCATTTTTTTAAACATTTCAAAGGGTGGGGTAGGGTGGGTTTAAAGTTATTTGATTGCAATTTTATTTTTTCAAGCATTTCAAGGGTGGGGTAGGGTTAAAGTTATTTGATTGTTGATGAGGAGTGAATTGATATATATTTTTTTTTCGTCGTGATTTTTATACAATAATTTTCATGATCGTTGAAGAGATTTAATTTTTTCCTCTTTTTTATGTAAAGAATAACACAACTTTTAAATTCTTAGGGAAACTATTTTTGTTGGATTTTTGTTTTTCGTCTTTATAGGTATTTTTTAGAAAGTTTGAATTTAGATGTATTATTTTTTTATTATGTGCAATTTCTATATATATTTCATTGAAGAGGTGAATTGAACTTTAGATAGTTTAATATTTATACATATTTGTGCATATAAGTCACATTTTGATATCACATTATGTGCACTTTCTCTATATATTCCATTGAAGGGGTAAATTGAATTTTATATAGTTTATACTTGTTTGTGCATGCACGTCACTCTTTGATATCACCTAATTCTTTATGTATACATAAATTTTTCAACGTGTTTGTTGATTTAACCATATCATGTTTGTCAAGATTAATTTTTTCAGAAAGTGTGGTATTTTAGGTGAGGTGAATGATGTTGAGTGTTGACCCTACTTAGAGGAACTTTCTATAGATCGATAATTTAATTGATGCTTTTGAAATTATTTCAAGATCGTGATTAGGGATGATTGACTATACATAGTTGTTTACATCATATCTTATTGAAGTCACTATTTTTATCGTTTTCTTTTTGTGCTATGAAGGGTTTTTTTTTATCAAGGTGCTAAGTTGTTGTGTTCAATATTGGTCAGAGTTACTTGGTCTCCTTATGCAATGATGGTAGATAATGGGAACACATTTTGACTCTTGTAGGTTGTTTTAATTTCCATGAGCTCGAGCATGTCTTTATCCCTAGGCCCCAATTTAGAGCATGCCTAAAGGTTAATATGATAAAACCCTTATATTTGTGTTTATTAGGTGGGAGAAAATATGATTTGCAAGTGTGTTCATAACATTAATTTACTAAAGACATTCTTTTGGTACCAAAGCTTGGACCATCATATTAATGACCCCCTATTAATGAACAAGGATGACCCTTTAGCAACGTCGCTCTAACAAAGTCCATAAGCTCAAATTGGCCTTTAGGCTAACGATGATATAGAGGGAAAATGAACCCAAGTGGTATGAAAGTAAAAAGGTAATGAACCTTGAAAGTCATCAACCCAAAATGTTGTAGTGTTAGTAACCCCTATTAGGCCTTAGCCTACTTCGACAAATAAGTTGATGATCTAAAATGGCTTTGGACCTTATCCATAGGGTGGGAGGAATCATTGAGCTTAGTCTCTTCAACAATTGTTTGACTCCCACACAAAGGATTGTGTTGATGTCTTTCTCAAACAACCACAATTTATAACGCTTGGTTTGTCCTTGGCAACCTTGTTGCAATTTCAAATCTCCTTAAAGTTCTCAATGACCTCAGAGATAACAAGGAGGAAATGCATGATATAATCGATTCCCAATGAAAGTGATCTCATGGAATATCTGAGGTTTCAGTGACTTTGGTAGATTCAAATACACACTTTGTAGAGTCCTGATTTTTCTTGGGAAGGTGGATATTATATGTTTACAAGAAGCCAAAATCATTGATTTTTTGTGATGTATGAACTTATTCGTTATTTTATTGGATGTTAAATGTATGTATTCGAGTAATGTGGCATTACCTCTTAGTTTTTAGGTATTTATTGAGTGAGGCATTGACCCTCCACAAAGGCGACATTGATATTTTGTTAAATTGTGATTATTGGCGTTTAGATTTGGCTAACATTTATGCCTCCAATGATGTTGGTGAGAGAGTGGTCTTGTAGCATTGGGTTGTTAGTGACCATCCAAACATCCCTTTTCTTGGTTGTGGGATTTCAATATTGTTGAGAATCAAGGAGATAAATATGGGGCACTAATTGTGATGTGTTGGCCAATGAGAAAGAAACTTGGATAGTCTACAAGGTTGTGCTAAGGCTTTACGACCCAAATTGGTGATGAGGTTGTGACTCTACAATTTTGTGGTGTACATGGAATAAATTTCACAAGGGTCAAGAAAATATTCAAGAAATCAAAATAATTGAATTTTTGTGATTCATGAACTTATTTATTATTTCATTGGGTGTTAAATGTGTGTATTTGAGTAAGGTGAAATCACCTCTTAGATTGTTGGTGCAATTATTTAGTGAAGTATTGACCCTACACAAAGGCTACATTGGATTCCGTTAAATCTTGGTCGTTAGATTTTGGATTCAACCAACATTTATGCCTCTAATGTTGTTAGTATAAGAAAATCTCTTCAATAATGGTGTTAGTATTTAACTTTGTTGGATAAATTTGAACTTGTTTTTCAATAGGATGCTTGATTGTTTATTCTTGTGATGCATTTGGTCTTTAGGAGACTTGAATTTACTCTTGAAATTTTAAGTAACCAAGAACGTAATCTTAGATAATGGTGATAGAATTTATCTCTGATGGATATGCTTGGGTTTCTTTATCTATCTATCTATCTATCTATATATATATATATATATATATATATATAGCATGCTTCGTTGTTTATTCTCATGATGCATTTGATCTTTAGGAGAATTTGATTTATATTTAATTTTTGAATAACCAAGAGGATAATTTTGCAATTGACATTTTTGAACAATATAGCCTGAGCCAAATGCAAAACAAGCGAATTCTTCACTAATTTAAGGTTAAAGCACTGGGAGGCTTGGAATATGATTTTATATAGATGACCATGTCTTTATATTGCAAACATAATGTTAACTCAATTTTTGTCGTGCTAAGTATCAAATATGAACTATTTAAAATATTGTTGGCACAACTTTTGGCATCTTAGGAATCTATGATGGGCGAATGGAATTGTGAATAAATTTTATAGGTTCAAAACATAGTTGCATGAATATGCATCCTTTGGGGTAAATTACATGTCTATATATTTCCTGATATAGTACGCGGAGACACCTCAAGAGATGCGAGTGGCATCTCTTGAAAATTTCATAATGTCTTTCACATGGACCCCACTTCTCCCCCCAAAATCTACATTTTAAAAAATAAAGAAAAGTTTATAAAACAATTACAAGAAAGCTAAAACTTATTTACTTGACCCTAGGCCCACTACTAAACATATCAAATTATGTTCCATCATTTTAATAGAAGAATATAAATCATCATTTGTATACCTAGCAATGTGTTTCCATCCACAAGTTTGTCAACCAAAAGAATAGAAGTTGTCAAGACTATAATAATTAATACTCTAAATTGTAGTTGGAAATTTGAGATTTTAATTTGTAACATTGTCCATCGTATCCATGTATGTTCCATCGTTTGAATAGAAGTCATCATTCATCTACATGGCAATGTGTCACCATCCATGAGAAGTCTAGAGAAAATAGAGGTCGTAAGTGAGAAGAATAGAGCCTGTCAAAACTATAATAAATTAACACTCTAATTAGTAGTTGGAAATTTGAGTTGTTGTTTCAATTTGTAACATTGTTCAATGTTATTGTAAATCATTTTATGATTTGTTATTTTAAAATTTGAGATTTTAATTTGGATTGGATTTAAAAAAATTTAATTAACATATCCCACATCTTCTTTGGTATACCCCAACCCAAGTGGTATCAAAAGTACAAAGGTAATAAGCCTTGAAAGTCATCAACCCAAAATGTTGTAGTGTTAGTAACCCCTACTAGGCCTTAGCCTAGTTCGACAAATAAGTTGATGATCCAAAATGGATTTGGACCTTATCCATAGGGTGGGAGGAATCATTGAGCTTAGTCTCTTCTTCCATTGTTTGACTCCCACACAAAATATTTTGTTGATGTCTTTCTCAAACAACCACAATTTATAACGCTTGGTTTGTCCTTGGCAACCTTGTTGCAATTTCAATTCCCTTTAATGATCTCAATGACCTCAGACATAACAAGGAGGAAATGCATGATATAATCGATTCCCAATGAAAGTGATCTCATGGAATCTTTGAGGTTTGAGTGTCTTTGGTAGATTCAAATACACACTTTGTAGAGTCGTGATTTTTCTTGGGAAGGTGGATATTATATGTTTACAAGAAGCCAAAATCACTGAATTTTTGTGATGTATGAACTTATTCGTTATTTTATTGGATGTTAAATGTATGTATTTGAGTAATGTGGCATCACCTCTTAATTTTTTGGATATTTTTTGAGTGAGGCATTGACCCTCCACAAAGGTGACATTGATATTTTGTTAAATTGTGATTATTGGCATTTAGATTTGGCAAACATTTATGCCTCCAATGATGTTGGTGAGAGAGTGGCCTTGTAGCATTTGGTTTTTAATGACTGTCCAAACATCCCTTTGCTTGGTTGTGGGATTTCAATATTGTTGAGAATCAAGGAGATAAATATGGGGCACTAATTGTGAGGGCACTCGCCAATGAGAAAGAAACTTGGATAGTCTACAAGGTTGTGCTAAGGATTTACGACCCAAATTGGTGATGAGGTTGTGACTCTACAATGGTGTGGTGTACATGGAATAAATTTCTCAAGGGTCAAGAAATCAAAATAATTGATTTTTTTTTATTCGTGAACTTATTCATTATTTCATTGGGTGTTAAATGTGTGTATTTGAGTAAGGTGAAATTACCTTTTAGTTTGTTGGTACAATTATTGAGTGAAGCATTGACCCTACACAAAATCTACATTGGATTCCGTTAAATTTTGGTTGTTAGCTGTTGGATTTAGCCAACATTTATGTCTCTAATGTTGTTAGTATAAGAAAATCTCTTCAATAATGGTGATAGTATTTATCTTTGTTGGATAAATTTGAATTTCTTTTTCAATAGGATGCTTGATTGTTTATTCTTGTGATGCATTTGGTCTTTAGGAGAATTGAATTTACTCTTGAAATTTTAAATAACCAAGAAAGTAATCTTAGATAATGGTGATATAATTTATTTTTGATGGATATGCTTGAGTTTCTTTCTAAATATATATATAGCATGCTTCGTTGTTTATTCTCATGATGCATTTGATCTTTAGGAGAATTTAATTTATCTTTAATTTTTGAATAAACAAGAGGGTAATTTTGCAATTGATATTTTTGAACAATATAGCCCAGGTCAAATGCAAAAAAAACCAATTCTTCACTAATTTAAGGTTAAATCACTAGCAGGCTTGGACTATGGTTTTCTATAGATTATCATATCTTTATAGTGCAAAAATAATGTTAACTCAACTTTTTTCGTGCCAAGTATCAAAGGTGAACCATTTAAAATATTGTTGGCACAACTTTTGACATCTTCGGAATCTATGATGGGCGAATGGAATTCTGAATAAATTTTATAGATTCAAAACATAGTTGCATGAATATGCATCCTGTGGGGTAAAGGACATGTCCATCTATTTCCTGATGTAGTACATGGAGACACCTCAAGATATGTGAGTGAAATCTCTTGAAAGTCTCATGATGTCTCTCACATGGACCCTCACTTCTTCCCAAAATCTACATTTTAAAAAATAAAGAAAAGTTAAAAAAAACAATTACGAGAAAGCTAAAACCTATTTACCTGACCATAGGTCCACTACTAAACATATCAAATTATGTTCCATCATTTGAATAGAAGAGTAGAAATCATCATTTGTATACCTAGCAATGTGTTGCCATCCATAAGAAGTTTGTCATCCAGAAGAATAAAAGTTATCAAGACTATAATAATTAATACTCTAAATTGTAGTTGGAAATTTGAGATTTTAATTTATAACATTGTCCATCGTATCCATGTATGTTCCATGATTTGAATAGAAGAATATAAGTCATAATTCATCTACATGGCAATGTGTCACCATCCATGAGAAGTCTAGAGAAAATAGAGGTCGTAAGTGAGAAGAATAGAGTCTGTCAAAACTATAATAAATTAACATTCTAATTAGTAGATGGAAATTGTTTCTCTTAGTTTCTGAAAGTCTTCTAATTGTTTCTTTAAGCTTACAACTGTCTTTTCAGAACTACCCAATTCACTTCTTAGTTTTCTACGCGTGTCTTTGAGCTTGCCATTTTCAATCTCAACATGCTTCAATTTTTTAAGATTCTCATATTCTTGTTGAATCATTTCTACTTCATGATTTTCTTCTTCTTCATTGTCATCTCTTTCAATCCTTATATGAGGACATTCAAATTCAACATGTCTTACTCCTTCACAATTAAAGCAAAAGAACTAACCTCTATTTTCTTCTTTGAAATCTGAGATGTTGTTATTTTCTTCAACTTCTTCTTATTCTTCTTCTTCTACTTCTTCCCTTGCATAAAGTTCTTGTAGCTTGTCCCAAATCTCTTTTGTTGATGCACATGATCCCACCTTGGATTTCACTGAATCTGTCAATCCATCCAGGATGGTATCTATTGCCAGTTTGTTGTTCCTTTTTACTTCCTTCTGAGTTGCAGTCTTTGGTTTCTTCAAAGCATTATATCCTGAAGCAACTGAGAACCAAACATCTGCCCCAAGATCTTTCAAGTAAGTTTCCATTCTATTTTTCCAGTATTCAAAATTGCTTCCATCAAATGGTGGAATCCCATTTGGAATGTTGCTTTCCATTTCTGCATAGGATCTTCCTTCCAGTGGTTAAAATGTACTGAAGGCAACCCGCTCTGATACCAATTGTTGATACTGAGAGGGGGGTGAATCAGTATCAAGTACAATTTAAAACCTTTTTCAACTTATACTTAAACCATTCAATTCTGGTCTATTCAAGAGAGTGAACTTGCACATAATTCCCCGCACTCAATATTTAACATCTGATTCTGCAACTCACACACAAGAAACTACAGTCCGTACTCTTTCCAATGAAATTTGTCCCACATCATTTAGATTTTGTATGAAAAAGTTATGACTGTTTTACTCGGAACACCTGTTTATTGACTAGCTTCAAGACTGGTCACAAACCCTATCTTCCACAGAGTGTATCTCCACAATTATAGTGAATCAAGAGCTGAAATTTTACCACAGGTACCTTGATATGTCTTCTCAATACCATAGCAATTTCACCATTTGAATCGTTCTAGAAAAAAAGTTATAGCAAAAATGGTAAGATGACCTGAAAATAACATACCTTAGAACACATCACCAAAAGACTTCATCCTCCCTTGAAATCCGGCCTTCTTTACTTCTGATTTTTTAACTTGTATAAAATGAATGTACAATGATGTGTATTTATACCATTTATGTCACTTCCTTTTAAAATTAGGGCCGACCTGGCACTTTCTTATTTTGTAATTCTTTTCTTTAATTATCTTCAGGGCCTACATGTATTTCCTTCTTCAATTCACTTTGTCATCTTCAAAATTTCATTTTTCCTCAACCATGAGGATCCACGTGACGTGCCACATACCACATGAAACAACATGATGTATAATATCCATCCATGGGTGTTGTATATGCATTTGCATTGTCCTTCATGTCCAAATACCTTCATCAATCTTGCGGTCCAAAACCCATGACTAGTGTTGACATCAATGACAACAACCAATCTTCCAACAGTTCGCAATGGCCAGAATGCTCTATTTTGGACGGATTCCTGGTAGAAAATTCCAACCCTACAATTGGAAGAAAATATACAATCCTATGAAAATCACATTCAATATCTTGCCACTCTCAAAGTGGAAGATTTGTGGACAGATACCCCCGACAACTCTCCCTGGAGAAGCTAGAAATCAACCCATCAAGAACTCCAAGTGGAAATGGACTGTGACCTACAGCACTGGAAACAATCAACATCCCAAAGGCGAATCCGGAAAATCATATACCAATACATTCTTATATGGGGATACACACCTTATGGAAGCTTCACTCTCAAGGAGGGATACACTTTACAGGAGAAATTCCAAAATCTTAAAAAAAATAGAATTTTGACAAGAATATGGAAATCAAAACTCTGGCCCAAAATATTTACGTTCCTTTGGCATCTACTTCAGAACAAGATCTTAACCTGGGAAAATCTTCAAAGACGAGGTTTCATTGGCTCCTCGGTTTTCCATCTTTGCCATCTCCAGGTAGAAACCATGGAGCACCTCCTAAACAACTGTCCACTCAGTGAGAACATCTGGAACCAAACCACTCAGTTCATGAGAAGAACCAAATGAGTTAAAAACAACATCATAAGCACAATAAGGGATTGGGGTTCTGAATCCTTCAAAAGTCCTATCCTGAATAGAACCTGGAAACTCTTACCAGGCTTCATAGTTTGGAAAATATGGAAAGAGAGGAACACAAGAATATTTCATTCCCAACCCTCTCGTCCCACCCTCCTTTGGAATACAATCCTCTTGCATCTCCATGAATCTCTTTAGCTACAATTGTGGACCCAGGAATACTTCCCCACTCATCCAGGTGAGCTCTCGCTCCTCAACTCTTGGGGCTTATCGTTTGCACACTCCACCCCTCCTCAACAACCCCCCCCTAAATTCAAAATCCCTCAGTCCCTCTAAGTGGCTTCCCCCCCCGCTTGGCTTCCATAAAGTCAACTTTGATGGCGCTTCAAAAGGAAATCCAAGACACTCAGGCTATGTAGCGGAAATAAGAAACATCTTGGGCCAAATTCATAGCCTCATTGCATAAAATCTAGGATGCGACACCAACAATTGAACAAAAAATTGGGGTCTTATCATAGGAGTGCAAATGGCTCTGGATCAAAACCTCACCTATCTGATCATTGAAGGAGATTCCAAAATCATAATAGATTTGCCAAGAAAAATACTAAATGGAAGAGATCTACGGAAAATCACCCCCAGTTGGCACCTCCTTGGCCCCCTATACAGCTTCCAGGCACTTCTTAGACCCTCTCTAACTCTAACCTCCTCACACATCCAATGAAGTGCAAACAAAATTGGGGACAGATTGACCAATGCAGGGGTTGACTCCATCCATCAGATCATTCTCCACGATTTCAGGCAGTCCCAAAGCTCACCCCTCTGGCTCCAATGCAAGGAGCTTGCCCAGCTAGACTGCCCTAACCCGAACGGGGTGTCACCTTTGAATACTTAGAAAATATTCTAATTCAGAAATGATCAGAAGCATTAGCGCTATCGCAAAATATCAACAACCGTTAGAAGTAAAGTGCACGAGCCTTAGCACTTTGATTGAAAGTGGACTTGCCTAAGTCGCGAAGTCTTAAATCGCAAAGGGGAGACCAGGAATGTTGCATTCATAAGCAGTGAGTCGAGGTTCGAGTTTTGGAAGCTCGGGATGAATTAACTTTCAAAGTCCCAAAGCGTGAAGCCTCGATTCACAAAGGGAAGTTCAGGACCATTGGATCACGGAGATTTCTGGACCTTTGATCTGACAAGCGGAGAGTTGGGGTTCGGATCTTGGAAGATCGGGGCCTCCAAAGTCCCGAATCGCGAAGTCCCGAATTGTGAAATCCCGATTCGCGAAGGTTCTGGAAAGCGAAGATTCGGGGTTCGGGTTTCTAAAGAACAGAGGTAAGCGTTCTTTCAACTTCGCAAAAAGCGAAGTCCTGAAGCGCTCGGAAGAGGAGGGGCTAGCGCCCACTAAGATCATAGGTTGGGAAAGGATGAAGAGAGAACTCGCAAAGTCTGAGTCCACGAGTTGATCTCAACTGTTGATCATGAGAGGACCGTGGACCGCTGATTGGACCCGAAGTTTTCACCGATTCAGAAATTGGGAATTTGTCCAGAAGTTACGAGGCACGGGTTACAGGAAGGAATTCAAGGAACCGTGTTGTCTATGTAACTAGCAATTCTACCTCCAGCTGCAGGCATTTATGTGTACGCAGATAGGATGAAGGATTTTTTGTAAGCTTACACTTGACATTAATATAAGGATCCACTTTTATTTACAAAATAAATAAATAAATAAAATAATTATACATTAAAGTTATTATGGGTTAAGATTTATTTTTCTTAATAATTATTTATTGATTAATGTTGTTCGTAATTCTGGAAATAAATTGTGTAATGAGTTTTTGAAATGTCCATTGTTTCTAGTGGACACTCCACACATCATCAAAACTATTGAAGCAATAAGTATGTATATAAATGTGAAGATAATGTGATAGTTAGGGTAAAAGATAAACATAGCTATTATAACTTAGCCCTTGTGAAAAAAAGAGTTTTTTATTTGTAAGTTAGAAAATATTTAAAATCCTGCGAAGCAAAAAGATTACAACTGTCAGTCTACCACAGGCGGATGTGACAACATTTCCCTGAGGGGAAACCAATGCTGCCACATGGCCGAAAATTCAGAGTGTTCATGTAAAACTTATATAGTGGTGAGAGGCAGTGATCTACAGTGCCACGCAGGGCATAGATTCTGAAATCTACACTGAGGAAGGCCAAGTCCAAAGGGTTGGTTCTTTGTTGAGACCAAAATTCCTAAAATTGAGTGGTTGCGCATGGCCAAAAAATTATGAAGTATATTAACTAAAAACACAGGAAGAGGGAAACCTAAACTAGAAGGAATTAACCATATCCGGTTTCGAGCCTTTGCCCTGAGAAAGCCTAACACACATGCATGGTGTCTCTGTCGAGCTTATCTCTGTCTGAGATAGCCTGTCTGAGGTCCTACAAGAAAGTCATCAGGAGGTCCACAAGGCGCCATCGCTCTATTTCCTTGTGCTACATCTCGTTAATGGCGGTCTTGATGTCCCTGATTCCACGCTTAAGTTCATCGAGGGACTCCTCGAGAGCATCTCTTTCTGCGTAGAGGGAGAAAGCTGAGGAGAGCAGAGGTGGAAGTGGAGAGTCAGAGGAGGAAGCAGGGGAGTCGGAGTAAGGAGTTGAAAGAAAGGGGGCAATGGAGGTGACGGGGGGTGGCGATGGAGGAGGGGGAGGTGGAGGGTGGTGAGGAGGGGACGGAGGAGGTGGAGCGAAGCCGAGGGAATTTACGAGGCTGTCGAACCATCCGAATCGACAAAAAAAGGGATTCGATAGTGGGGAAAGGTCCAGAGTGCTGTCTCATGGCTGCGGAGCAGGAGTGGGAGAAACAATGGTTGTCGGGGTTCAGGCGAATTCAGTGTCTGGAGGAGAGCCACACCCTTTCGCTACCCTTCCTTTGGACGCATACCAGGCCACTCCCCTCTTCGACTTGCCCCTAAGACAAGGCATAGAAATAGCCGCCTGAAACCAGATAGAGAACGCGTGAGGAAGGTGAGAGTGGTTTCTCGATGAGCGCAAGACCAACCGAACGCAATGACACTACAAAAACCGGGGAGAGAAGCTGGGAGCTGAGGGCCAAGAGGACTGTAGAAGCTCGAACCATAGTAGAAGGACTGCTCCAAAATCTTGAGGAGGCTGAGAATTTGGGGGACAAGGGCTCGAATGAGCCTTGGCACTCCATGACTCAGGCCTAAAACCCCTATAGATGGACTGGTGATGGGACCGCGACTTCGTCCAACCCATCCCCATTAAAATTACCATGAAGTGAGTCGCCAAGTAATAACAGTAGGCCGACCGCAAGTGAAATCCAAGGAGCGACGACCGCAGGTTTAAAATCATGAGGTGACGGGAGAGGGAGGGTACGCCTGTGCTGGCTCTAGGTGGTAGGAGACCTGGCCAAGTGTCCTCCCCTCTGGTTGTCTGCTTGTTGAAATCGTAGACACCCCATCCGAGAAGTTATTTTTTTATTGTTAATAAGGTAAAAGTAAATAATAAAAGGTTAAATTTTAAAGCTAAGAGAATATTTAATCAATAATAATTATTAAATAATAATATAGTTTTTTATTTAACATAAACAAATATAATTATATTAAAAATAGGCCAAGATTTCTCCAAAAAAGATTGGAATTACAGACTGCTCATAGGCTAAAAATGTATCAAAAAAACTTGATGTCTCTGTCCCTATTCCTATCTGTATTTTCTGATTTAAGATAAAGTTGTTTACACAAAAATTCCAAGGTAATATGGCTACAAAAGAGCACAACAAATACCAAAACTTTGCTAATCATGCAAACTAGTGCAAATGTAGATTTGTGTCCACCTGGTTCTGTTGTTGGACCTCAATCTCATGAGCTGCTGCTGGATTCTACTTGAACCGCTGCTGGGACCAGAGGTGCATTTGGATGCAATTGTGGGTGGAGTGCTTCATTTGAGGTTTTGGATTCAATGAAATTGGTTGGCTGATTGTGTTCCTGGATGTTGTGTTGATGCTGAGACCAACGAATGGAACAAATTAGTGCTGAATTCTTGTTAACCGTGCACATGACTAGAGCCATTTCTATGTTGTGGCGTTGCTCATGAGCCTGTAATTGTTGATTTTTTTGTTCAACTTGCGTTTTGAGCGATGTGATTTCTTCCTGCTGAATTTGCATTTGTTCCTGAATTTTTCCTATAGTGCATTCCGAGCATTGCCAGTCGCCTTTGCTACAACACCACATATTGATGCAAGGATGATAGCGGTCTAGAGGCCAATTGAACTAAGGGCTTGGGATGATAACCAACAATGTCGCCACCTTTGTGATTCAAGTCCATTCCTTTCCAACGAACAAAGAGAGCCAGTGACTAAAGGTTGCGAGGGCTAAGAGCTAGCAACATGATGTTGGTGATTGAATTCCGTACGAGTGGTTGACGGAGGGTGAGGCCATGGTCGCAAGTCCTAAAAATCTCCAGGATGTGCGAGGATTGTTGTAGGGGGGAGTGCGGATTGCAGAGTACCAGTTTCTATGTGAGGGGGAGACGTAAATCACAGGTTGTGGAGTGAAGGGGAGTAAATATGAAGGGAGGCGCCGATCACAAGACAAGTCGACATGCGAAGGAGGAGAGAGGCACGTGGAGGGATCGTGGAATTGTCCAACGGAAGGATGCGCGTGCAAAAAAATGTTCAAGGGGAGTGACTGGAAAGGTGTATTTTGCTTAGGGAATAGGTGCATAGCTAATTGATGAATTTTTCCTTACTGCCCGATAGAAAATGATTTTTCTTCCTTAGCGAGAGAGTCGGCTATAGCATTTTGAGATCTATACACGTGGTAATAACAAACGTTTCCAAATTTTTGTTCCATGTCTTTGATTCATAGTAGAGTTCTGGCAATATTGGGATGCGAGGTCTTGAGAGTTTGACGAAATCTCCTAATGATCATATCAGATTCGCCAATAACCGTGAGACTTGAAGATCTATTCGCTGGAATAAGGTGAAGCCCTATGAATATTGCAAGGACCTCTATGTGGTTATTAGTAGCTTTCCCTAATCCCCAAGAAAAATCCATAACCTTGTTTCCTTCGGAGTCGAAAACAAGTCCCCTCGTGCCTGTCGCCCCTATTAAATAATAATATAGTTAATCAAATATAATTATTAAATAATAATATAGTTAATAATAGTTAATAATAATTATTAAATAATAATATAGTTAATAATAATTAATTGAAATTAGTTAGAGGCTAGGTATTGAAATATAATTGAAAAAGGAGTTATTTTGTAATTGATGATGATGATGATGATGATTAACTTCCACTAAGACTGAATTGGTCTATCAGACCTTAAGAGGGTAAGTGATTACTTGTGATTCTTTAGAATTTTCTTTTTGTGCTCGAAAATCATTAAGAGAAGCTTTCCAAGATCACCATAGTTTTGTTGAGTTATGAGGTTAGGAAGGTTGGTAGTGTGATAAATATTTTGAAAATGAGATCTAATATGGGTATAGGCTGGACAATCTAAGAGAAAGTGATTTTCATCTTCAACATTCTTAGTGTCAGAAAGGTGACACACTCTTTCATCCCATGGTGTTTTAGGAATTGACCAACGCCCATTTTCACTATGGAGCTCGTGAGAAATTGTTCTTATCTTAGCAATGCTTATTTTTTTCTTTACAGTTGGAAAAATAGATAGATAATTTTGATCTTCTAGATTAGGGTTGATTACATCTTTATAATACCTTAATTTTATTTTTTCTCCTAACTCTTTATCACACCACATTTTCTCCTTAAACTTTGATTTGACGTTTTTTTTAATAGTATCTTTATTCTGCAAAATGGTTTCTTCCATGATTTCCCAATAGTTTATCCAAGACCGTACATCTTTATTCCATCCTTGCTTGAGTCAATGATGGTTATGACTTGATTTTGAATCAATTTTAGGTAGCCTCTTGTCTTCCATGTTGTTTAAATTGTTCTTATACATTAGGTATCTAGTCATAACCATGCTCTCAATGGGGGAGAGGCATGTTTCTAAGAGGAGGATGGGATAAGGCGTATTTCCTTTAATTTTGAGATTATAGGTTATAAAATTCTTTTGTATTTTCTCTATCTTTCTCTAGGATTCATGAGAGATACTACAACCCTAGAGTTCACATCCATAAAGAATAACATGTGTAAAAAGAGTCTCAAAGAGGAGTTTCTTCTTATCCCAACTCCAAAGATCAGCTGATTTACAATTGTTTTCAAGCCCATAATAAGCTTTCCATCCCATAATAATCCTTTTCTCAATGGTATAATTCCAATTGAGCTTGTGGTGAATATCAATTCCAAGATATTTGTATGAAGTCACTTCCTCCAAGTTGTTGTTGTCATATACAAATGTATCATAAGGGATCTTATTGGATTTAATAATCATGACCTTAGTCTTATCAATATTAACAGTCATACCCATATTGGAGCAAACATTCTTGAGGATTCTTAGTTGGTTTTCAAGATCATGGGGACTCCTTGACATAAGAACAATATCATCGGCATAAATAAGAAGATTGATGACTATACCAGTGAGAGTAGAGCCGACACAACCTTCTTTTTCCAAGAATTCTTCTAACTTGTCAATGCATATGCCAAAAAGGGTAGGGGACAAGGGACAACCTTGTTTGACTCTAATATTGCAGTTAATCTCTTTTGACCATCCCTTAGTGTTTTTAAACTTAGCAATAACTTTCTCATACATCCTTATTGCAACATCCCTCAACTCGAGAGGCACTTTTATCTCTTCTAACCTGTTCCAAAGGTTTTTCCTAGGAACCATGTCAAAATCTTTTCTAAAGTCAACAAAACAACAAAAAAGATTGGTTTTAGTTTTGCGGAACTTCTCTGCAATGATCCTAAAGGTAACAAGATGGTCCATAGTTGAATGATATCTCCTAAACCCGACTCGACCTTTAGCTCTTTTATCGTGACTTTCTAGCCAAATGCTAATCTTCTTTTCTAAAATAATCCCATAAAGCTTGGCTATAATCGGGCTAATCATAATGGTCATATAATTAGAGGGAATGTTTCTATCCCCATTTTTAAAAATAGGAACAATGAGGCTTTGCATCCAGGGTTTAGGGAAGCCTTGCTTGACTGCTAAATTGAAGGGCTTGTGTATGTGAGGGATAAGAATCGGCCCTCCGATTTTAAAAATTTCAGCTTGGTAGCCTTCAATGTTCTTAGCTTTCCCATTTGCAAGCCGCTTAACCCCAAACTCTATGTAATCTAAAGAAAAAACTTCTTACTTTGTAGGGACAATATGAATGGTGTCCATAGCATTAGGGAACTCGTAAAGAATTTTAAGGTAGGAATTCCAGTCCCTTAAGGGAATCCTATTATTTTCTTTAGTATTGCGTTTTAGAATTTGGCTCTAGAACTTCTTAGGATCCAACTTGTATAGTTGTGAAAGTTGCTCACCTTTTATTGATATAGTATATTTTTTTCCTTTTAATTAGGGCTTTGTACGTATTGATATTATTGAGTTTTAAGGACTCATTAGAAGCATCCCTAATGGATTTCCTAGCAATTTTACATTATTTATCATACCAAGGGTTGGTGGTTCTATTATTCTTTTTATAGGACACCTCGAAAGAGAACTTGTTAATAGAAGTGGAAAAGGGTAGTTGCAAAATTATGATAGAGTTCTTTAATGGTGTCTTTATAAGTTAGGTGGTTTAATTTACTATTTAAATCCTTTAAGAAAATGTCAACTTTACTTTTGTCAAAGCGCAAATTCCTTTGAGTATCACAATTCTCTTCAATGGTGCTCCTATGCATGGAAAAATTTAGAGTTAGGGTTAAAGGTTTATGATCAGAGTCAGGCTCATGGTCATTTAAAAGGTCAAAAGTTGTTATTTGGTTGGAAACGAGGATATCAAATATCACATAATCTACAACACTACTATGTAGCCCATGAATACAATGTTGGGTATGTGTTATATTCTTTGCATGTGTGTGTGTGTGGGCGCGTCAGATACGACAACTGCGTCTGACGATCCCTTCACCTAGAGCCCTGCCGTGTGCGCCGGGCGCTTTCCTAGGGGGGTCCCAGTGGGGGAAGGTATGCCCCCCTCTGGTTACGCGTAGCGTTCAGGGCAACGACCTAATTTTTTTTTTTTTTGGCGGATTTTGCTATTTTTAGCGGATTTGTAAATTAATCCCGGATTAAGGGATTAGGGTTTTGGTATCTACGGAATACCTAAAAA
>ML787316.1:49622-63244 GCA_009831015.1 Picea engelmannii
AAGAGGACATGTCCCATGTTCCATATGCTAGTGCAGTTGGCAGTTTGATGTATGCAATGGTTTGTACTAGACCGGACATTGCACATGCAGTGGGATTTTTGAGCAGGTATATGTCAAAACCAGGGAAGGAGCATTGGACAACACTAAAGAGGGTCTTCAGGTATCTTCATGGCACCACCATTTATGGATTGTGCTACCAAGGAAGACCGGGATTGGACAGAGTGGTGGACATACATGGGTTTGTTGATGCAGACTGGGCTGGAGATTTGGATCACAAAAGATCTACAAGTGGGTATGTGTTTAACCTATTTGGATGAGCAATCAGTTGGATGAGAAAAATACAGGTTGTAGTGGCACTCTCAACTACAAAAGCTGAATACATGGGTTGGTACAACAAGCAGTGAGATTAAAATATGACAGTCAGAGTGCAATATTCCTGGCAAAGAACCCAGCTTATCATTCGAAGACAAAGCATATTGATGTTCAATATCACTTTGTGAGAGACATGGTTGAGGAAAAGAAGGTGTTGCTGGAAAAGGTCGACACTTTGAAGAATGCTGCAGATTCATTGAAAAAGTCTGTGAGCACAGAAAATTTCTCCTGGTGTAGGGTAACAATGGGCATTGCTACCCTGGATTGTTGACTATATAATCCCCTGGACCCCTGGATGCAAAGAAAACAACAAGTGGGAGAATGTTTGGTATGTGTTATATTCTTTGCATGTGTGTGTGTGTGGGCATGTCAGATACGATAACTGCGTCTGACGATCCCTTCACCTAGAGCTTTGTCGTGTGCACCGGGTGCTTTCCTAGGGGGGTCCCAGGGGGGGGCAGGTATGCCCTCCCCTGGTTACGTGTAGCGTTTGGAAACGGGCGGTAGCCCGGGGCAACGCCCCGATTTTTTTTTTTTGGGTGGATTTTGCTATTTTTAGTAGATTTGTAAATTAATCCCGGATTAAGGGATTAGGGTTTTTGTATCTACGGAATACCTAAAAACATTGTATATCTTGAATGGTGAAATTCGATGTAATGAAAATAAGAAAGGTTTTCCCGGTTGAGGGTTTCCGGTATAAAATCTCTGTGTACTCTATGTATGAGCCATTGATTAATTTCTGTATTGCTTAAGAATCTATATGCATTGCTTTACTTCGCAGGTTTAAAAATTACATACAAGTCATATGATTGGAGTTTGGCCACTTCATTACTCCATTGCAAATTATTAGGTCTTGAGAGCTGCAGAGGTTGACCAACAACAAATTCTCAATTAGGTCTTCAGAGCTTCTTTTGTAGCTATTAGATAAAGCAAGGTCCTCATCTAGCCATAAAAGATTATGGTTGGAGTCATTACTTAAAAGAGTATCTTGTTTAGTTGCAGTCCTAGAATTAAAGTCTCCTAGCAGGAGGATATTACCTTCATTTTTCAAATTATAAATATCTTGTTCTAAATTATTATAGGGACAATTTTTATCTAGATTATTTTTCTTATAAAAAGTAGAATTAATAGGTGCAAAATAACAAATTTCTATATACATCTTCTTAGCATTGGTGTCTGAAATTTCTATCCAAATGTATTGATTAACAGGGTCAATCTTATGAAGTTGAATGTGAGGAGACATGCTCTTTCTAATATAACAAGCTATGCCTCCTATCCCTCTACGGTGGGATTTTTTGTTCCATGCCGACCACAAGATAAATCCTTCCATGTTAGGGACCTTAGACTCCTCATGCTCCCAAGTTTCAACTAGAAAGATAATATCAATATCACTCAGGATCCAACTTATCATAGGACCTTTGTGCCATGGAAAGCCACGACAATTCCAAAAAAGGATCCCGAGTGTCCCAAATTCCTATTTATTATTATCCTTTTGGTATCTATCCCTAACAATAGCTTTTCAATTTCTAATTATTGCCCATTTTCCTTCTTTCTTGGTTTCTTTTACCTTTTGAACTTCCTTCCTTAATTTAGCGTGGTCTTCGGGAATGAGGTCTTCATTTATAAATATTCCCGACCCTTTTAAGCTTAGAGATTTACTAAGTATGCTATATTTATGGTCATTACAACTTACTTTGACACAAATCAACCTATCTTTATGATCAATTATTTTTCTTAGCCTCTTTGCTTCTATGATGTAAGTTGTATCAATTTGTGATTTATTTTTTAATTCTTCTTTTACTATTGCTAGCGTATCCTCCTCTTGTTGTTCTTTTATACCAAAAATTATGAGGTTCAAGGCTCTTTTGTTACGCTTATGGTCACGTTCGATTAGCTTATTCATTTCCTCTTTGATGGGTTTGATATCCAATTTGCTTTCCATATTACTGAGGTTCAAATTATTGGTTAGTTTTTCTTCTATCTCTTTAATCCTATCTCTCAAGTTGTGATTTTCTTCAACCTCTCCTTCTTGGGTTGATTGTTTATGTTTTTCCATTTCTTGAATTATATCCTTCATTGTCTGCAATTCACTCTTGAACCCTAAGAATCTATCCTCTATTTGAGTTTGAATGGCATCTTTAATTTTTTTATCAATCATTGCCTCTAGCTCTATTTGGAGTTTTACGTCTCTTTCTTCACTCCTTTTTTCTAATGTTTCTAACTCTATTTGGATTTTGGCATCTTTCTCTTCTCTTCTTTTTTCTACCGATTCCATATAATCGTAAAGGATCTCTAGGGTGATTTTGGGGGGCCTCCCCTTGTTAGACTGAGTTTCTGGAATAGGTGGTGGAGTGCTCATATTGAAAATAAGAGAAAAAAGTATAATAAGTCAAATTATAAACTAAAATGATAATTGATCAATAATAATTGTTAAATAATATTATAATTAAGAATAATTGATTATTGAAATTGGATAGAAGTTAGGTATTGATGACAAAAAAGAATAATTAAAATTATTAAAAATAAAATACTTTATTTATTGATTAAATATAATATTATTTAAATAAAAATAATATTAAATATTAAAATATCTAACTATCATTATAATAAATTTATTATATTTAAAAAATTATCTTAGTAATAATAATTATTTTATAAATAAATTATAAATCTATGCTATAATATTGCAAAGTGAATTAGAATGTAAATAATTACACTTTGATAAGGCATTTGAAATATAAAAAAGTTTTGGTCGTATAATGGATTTAATAAAAAGTTAAATTTGGTAAAAAATTGATTAATTTTCAAATAGATTG
The DNA here is from genome assembly GCA_009831015.1 of Picea engelmannii. NCBI lineage: Eukaryota > Viridiplantae > Streptophyta > Pinopsida > Pinales > Pinaceae > Picea > Picea engelmannii. Next base: position 52,811 of record ML787316.1, read on the forward strand.
TATATATGGAGTAGTGATTACATAGTTTACTAAGAGATTAATTAACAATGCCCATGTTTTTAGGTATAGTGATGAGATTAACTAACAAAGACAATGTTTTCAGGTATAGTGAATTAAAAATGTAAAATAACCACACTCATTTATAATTATAATTTAAATTTCATTTAAAAAAATGCGATATAGACTAATTCGTTAATAATTATAACTTGGTTAAATTTCATTAAAAATATTTTGTCCTTGTGAATATTAATAGAAAGTAATTATGGCTTTGTTTTTTTGAATATTAATAGAAGGTAGTTATGGCTTTTCTATTTGACTTTGCTTTTGATGATAAATCTTGTTTTGGATTTGAAACGTTCAAATTTCATTAAAAATATTTTGTCCTTGTGAATATTAATAGAAAGTAATTATGGCTTTGTTTTTTTGAATATTAATAGAAGGTAGTTATGGCTTTTCTATTTGACTTTGCTTTTGATCATAAATCTTGTTTTGGATTTGAAACGTTCACAAGCCAATAAGTTTAATGTAGAATTTATGGAAAATCTCTTTCATATTAATTCCCACAAAGATTTTAAAACTGAATATTATTATGTTATTATAAGTGAATTGTGAAAAAATATAGTTGAACTTAGTGTGTAGCATATTGTTACCCTCAGAGGTACATTGTCCTTGAGCATGTTTTCAATAGTTTATTATGTCTTTGCATTGAAAAAATAAAAAATAAAGTTCACTCAATTTTTGTCATGTTTAAAGTATCAAATGTGGATTATTTAAAATATTGTTGGCACAATTTTTGTTATCTTAAGAATTTATGATGGGTTAATTGAATTGTGAATAATTTGTATAGGTTCAAAGCATAATTGCATAAAGACACTTCCTATGGGGTAGATGACACATCTCTGTCTCTTAATGTGATACAGGGAGATGGCTTGGGAGACATGAGTGATAAGATACATATCTTTGTCTCTTAATGTGATACAGGGAGATGGCTTAGGTAACACAAGTGACATATTTTGAAAGTATCATAGTGTTTTTCATGTAGACCCCCCATTTCCCTAGAATCCACATTTAAATAAAATAAAGAAAAGTTTAAAAAACAATTTAAAGAAAACTAAAGCCTTAGGCCCACTACTAAACATATTAAGTATTTTCCAACATTCTAATAGACAAATAGAAATAGTCATTTGTCTAATTTTGAGATGTCTAGAGAATAGAGGTCATCAACTAGAAGAATAAAAATGGTTGAGACTATAATAATTAATACACTAATTGGTAGTTGGAATTTTGAGATTTTGTTTCATAATAATGTTTCACTATTCAAATAAAAGACTTCTTAATATACTAATTGGTAGTTAAAATTTTGAGATTTTAATTTGTAATATAATTTCGTTATTCAAATAAAAGACTCTTAATACACTAATTAATAGTTTAAATTTTGAAATTTTAATTTATAACATAGTTTCTTCATATCCAAGTATGTTTCATCAGGTTTAAATTTTGAATTTTAATTTGTAACATAGTTTCTTCGTATCCAATTATGTTTCATCATCCAAATAAAAGAATAGGTGTCCATCTCAATGGTAGTGTGTTGCCAAAGGTCATCAGTGACCACAAGAAAACTTATCAAGAGTATAATATAATAAATTTATACTCTCACTAATAATTGAGTTGTAATTTCAATATGTAACTTTGTTCAGGGTTATTGTACATTATACTATGTTTTATTATTTTAAAATTTGAGATTTCAATTTAATAAAATAAAATAAAAAAATTATCATACCCCATACCCATGTCTCTTGTGACATACACGTACCCCACATCTCCTTATACCCAAATTTCAAAAATGGTATACTCGTTCTCACATTCGTACCTCAGTCTCTTGGCCTCTTGTTCAAAACAATGTGTTTTCTTTAAGAATTTCAATCTTGGCCTCTTGTTCAAAACAATGTGTTTTCTTTAAGAATTTCAATATTTACATTGATACAATCTCTTGAATCATTACTCATTTTGGCAATTTTATTTTTTAAAACATTTCAAGGTAGGTTAGGATAGGTTTAAAGTTATTTGATTGCAATTTCATTTTTTCAAAATAAAGTGTTTTTTTAAGAATTTCAATATTTACATTGACACAATCTCTTGAATTATTACCCATTTTGGAAATTCTTTTTTAAAACATTTAAGGATAGGGTGGGGTAGGTTTAAAGTTATTTGTTTTGTTGAATAATTTCAAGATTTACATTGACACAATCTCTTAAATCATTACTATTTTGGAAATTTCATTTTTTAAAACATTTCAAAGGGTGGGGTAGGGTGGGTTTAAAGTTAAAAATAAAGTGTTTTCTTGAAGAATTTCAATATTTACATTGACACAGTCTCTTGAATCATTACTCATTTTGGAAATTCTCTTTTTAAAACATTTCAAGGATAGGGTGGGGTAGGTTTAAAGTTATTTGTTTTCTTGAATAATTTCAATATTTACACTGACACAATCTTTTGAATCATTATTATTTTTGGAAATTTCATTTTTTAAAACATTTCAAAGCGTGGGGTAGGGTGGGTTTAAAGTTATTTGATTGTGATTTCATTTTTTTAAGCATTTCAAGAGTGGGGGTAGGGTTAAAGTTATTTGATTGTTGATGATGAGTGAATTGATTTTTTTTTTTAAATTTATTTATTTATTGTTTTTCGTGATTTTTATATAATAATTTTTATGATCTTTGAAGAGATTTTTTTTTTTTTTGTAAAGAATAACACAACTTTTAAATTTTTAGGGAAATTGTTTTTGTTGGATTTTTGTTTTTCGTCTTTATAGGTATTTTTTAGAAAGTTTGAATTTAGATGTATTATTTTTTTTATTATGTGCAATTTCTATATATATTTCATTGAAGAGGTGAATTGAACTTTAGATAGTTTAATATTTATATATATATATTTGTGCATACAAGTCACATTTTGATATCACATTATGTGCAATTTCTATATACATTCCATTGAAGGGGTAAATTGAATTTAATATAGTTTATACTTGTTTGTGCATGCAAGTCACTTTTTTATATCACCTAATTCTTTATGTATACATAAAATTTTCAACGTGTTTGTTGATTTAACCATATCATGTTTGTCAAGATTAATTGTTTTAGAAAGTGTGGTATTTTAGGTGAGGTGAATGATGTTGAGTGTTGACCCTACTTAGAGGAACTTTCTATAGATCGATAATTTATTTGATGCTTTTGAAATGATTTCAAGATCGTGATTAGGGATGATTGACTATACATAGTTGTTTACATCATATGTTATTGAAGTCACTATTTTTATCGTTTTCTTTTTGTGCTATGAAGGGGTTTTGTTGATCAAGGTGCTAAGTTGTTGTGTTCAATATTGGTCAGAGTTACTTGGTCTCCTTATGCAATGATGGTAGATAGTGGGAACACATTTTGACTCTTGTAGGTTGTTTTAATTTCCATGAGCTCGAGCATGTCTTTATCCCTTGGCCCCAATTTAGAGCATGCCTAAACATTAATATGATAAAACCCTTATATTTGTGTTTATTAGGTGGGAGAAAAAATGATTTGCAAGTGTGTTCATAACATTAATTTACTAAAGACATGCTTTTGGTACCAAAGCTTGGACCATCATATTAATGACCCCCTATTAATGAACAAGGATGACCCTTTAGCAGCGTCGCTCTAACAAACTCCATAAGCTCAAATTGGCCTTTAGGCTAACGATGATGTGACATCCCCAAAAATAAAATATTTTGAAATTTAAAAATTTGCTGGAAATTTATTTTGTTTTTAGTAAATTCGAATTTGGAAAATTTTTGCCATTTATGGCAATTCCGAATTTCGAATTTGATAATTGTAATTAATTATTATGACTGTTGGGCTGAGACCTGTTTTGACTCAACTAACTATTTGACTATGACACTTGTATGAAAACATAATATTTTATATTGATTACAGGAGGACAAATGGAACAACCATGTTAAATTTAGCTGACCATGACTCCATGAGTGGGGAACATATTGGAACTACCCCTGGGCGGATTTTTACAAGTGGAAAATCAGTGATTTGGCCATTGGCAGCGCCTGAAAATCAGGGATTTAGAAAGCTGCGAAAATTCCCAAGGGAGGGAAAAATACCTAGGCAAATTGATAAATAAGCATATGTGAGGAGGCAGGACGCTGCCAAGTATGATGAGAAAAGAGACTGATTTGTTTTCCTCGCTGTTATGAACACTGAATGAGTGTGAGGCAAGAAGGATCTACCGGAATTGAAGGACATTGCTGAAGAGGAGTTTCCAAGTTCACCCTCATGGGTTCATGGTCAAGCTAGGGGGTGAATTGGGCAAGTAGTTTTGGCTGCCCTATTCTATGGTTGGGAGGAACGTGGTTGTTCCCTTTGTCTTCCCGCGAGTTTGGTTAAGATATGTTAAATTCCTCCTCCTTTGTTTTGAATAATTTTAGATATCTGATATTATGCATCTGTTGGTGTTAAGTTGAATAATTTCCATGGATGATATATGTACGTCTGTCTGAAGCTACAGTCAAAAGCTAAAAGTATTCTTGGCAGGACTGCCTACGTACACCTGAACTTGAAAGAATAGATGAATAATTAGGAATTGAACAGTTTGTATATACGTTACATAACAACTCGTATATATATATATATATATATATATATATATATATATATATATATATATATATATATATATATATATATATATATATATATATATATATATATATGATTACAACTCATTATATGCTATAGGTACGATTGTATTAATATGGGTTCTGTATGTTATATATTGGATAATCATCTATTCTATTAAAGAGATATACTTATATTACTCCTATAAGGGTGAACCATTGTCATTACAGGTCCCATGTACGTGTGTATAGATTTATAAATAGCACCTATTATCTGTAATAGAAATAGAATTAACTCTGGGCAGTGAACGAAATTACAAATTACCTTGTCTTAGTCGAGCCTAGGTAGATCTATTTTCTACCGAAAACAATCAAATTCATCTCGCAACTTCCGGAACTTTAAGTTTGGTAATACCTCTACCGGTTATGAGATCATCGTGAGTCGTATGATTTTTAAAAGGTTTATTCCTGTAACGAACTTTCAAACCTATGCAAACATTTATAGAAAACTAGACAAATACCAGAGGTTTTATATTCCTTGTTAACTGTACAGATTTAAAGACAAAAAACTATTTAGGGTTTACGAAGTACCAAATACCCTTACGACTACGGTTAGGGATACATATGCAAGTGTTCATTCAATAAATATTATAATGAATGACATAGAATTAGTAGCATATATTTATGAAAGGAATATGCCAGAATCAAAACACAGTACCATAGCCCACATTATAATGATAAAATTTATATTTTCTTAATACATAAGGCGTAGATTCCAGCCACGCCGATTTGACAAGAAAACGAAGAAAACAATTAATTCAAACTTTCTCTCATTCGTAAATAGGAATTTTAATTACAGAAAATTGGAGTACACTCGGATTATAACACAGAATAAAGATCAGTCTGAACTACTATAGATCCAGGATGAAGTATCACAAGAGAAAACATAAGAGTTTTATTATCAACACTCGTATAGTTATGCCAAAGATCTACGATGCCAAACGAATTGAAATAAGGCTACAAGAGATGGAACTAAAATACCATTCTTAAATTTTTTTCATTTCATAAATGTCGAGAAAACAATCCATTATAGGAAAGGAATCTAACCTAATCTTCCTTCGAATAATTCTTAATACAAACTGTAGTAAGAAATAGATTTGATCTTGAGAAATCATACAAAAAGTTAAAACTGTTTCTCGGAATTCGACTGTGAGAAGGAATAACGAAGTTAAAAGCTAACACACAACGAAACATTCACAGAAATGGTTCCATAGTTGAATTCAACTGTCTAAGCCTATCCGACAGGAAAAAAATGGAACCCAAGTACCTATTGAAGGGGTGAGATCCTTGTACACGTATCCTCGCGTAGTCGAAACCCCTACACAAGAATTGCGAAGAATACCCCTTAGATTTTGAATAACAGGAAATACAAATAAAATAAACGAAAGAAAACGAGTAACCTTAGGAAAGGGAGTATGCCAAAGTGATACTTAACTTAAGTGGAGAGAGATGACACCCTTCGCCATCGCCAGGAGCCACGAAATTCTCCAGACCTGGAAGAGGAGAGGAGCCCTAGTCTCCCTGATGGGTACCCCTCACAAAACCAAAAGGGCCCCATCATTAGCGTAAGAATCAACGAATGAATGAAAGATTATTTGAATAAAAGAGCCATTACAAAAATACTAAAAACTGAACAGTGTGCATAATAAATTTAAAATACCAGAACTGTATTACAGTAACTTAAAGAAAACAACAGAACATGACCAATGTTCTATCTAACACTGCAAATAAATTAAAAGAAACACAAAGTCAATACGATGCTGAAACCCCAAATGTGCAATGCCATTTTAAGACGCTCGGAAAGAGCAAGGGGCCAAGCAAAACATGACTCGAACATATTTAAACATAGTCTTTGAGTTGTTGAGGAGTATTTGGGAAACAAGGATCATTGAACCCTCTTTTCTCTTCACAGTTCGGAAAAAAAAAAAAAAATAACTACCAAAGAGGTTCCAATTTTATAAAATAATTTGGTTTGACATACAAACGTATCTAAGGCCCTAACACAGTCAAACATACGATTTCTTTTCGACGAAATATAATCCTGGACTGGTAACGAAGGAACAACGAATGCAAGAGAGGAGAAAGAAGGACCTATGGGCAAGAGACAGGATAATATCTGAATAGAAGCCAAAAAAGACATAGAAAACATACAGTAAACAAAAGTAATTATTTTGTTAGGATAAACACTTACCGGACAGGAAATATGAGAGACGTTCCAAGCTGCCATGCCCGTGTATAGTAAAGTCAAGAAATAGAAGTAAGATGCAGTAGTATAAACTCAGAGAAGACTTTGTACCAAGAGCGAAATGAGTCATGGCGGTGAACCAAATACTCAAACCCCGAGCCTATTGAATGTGATGGGAATGCCGAGGAGATGGACCATGTGACAACAGTGATGTGGAGTGTCCAGGTTGGGTGAGGGTACATGATGACTCTCGTTACCTCCACTACCATTAATGGCTGAACAGAGATTTAAATTCGGCTATCATTACATCTAGTCACATTTAATATATTGCAGAGGACAAGTAAAGATCTCCTCACAAAACCTTTCGACTAGTTCAGTTAATGCCAGTGGTTGGAGTCAATTAAGTTGGGAAATGGTTCAATCAATTGCCACTTCAGAGTCCGCTTCCAACTAATAGTTATCGGGTTATGAGTCTCAGTCAACAATTTTAATTCCAAGTAACCCTCCAGTTCGGGGTCACTTTTATCAATAGTAAAACCAACAGGTTTAACACTCAAACAATTATTTCGACCCCTTCTTGGTGTCTCTATAGTTATCGAGGTCCTGAAGTTTAGGCGTGTACGCATTATGAACGTGGATGTTAATCAATGGGATGGAAACCCAAGTATTAGGCCTATGTCTAGTTCACATTACCACAAAGTATTAACTTGCAACCATTTACTAGAACGAGTATAAATTAAATGAGTATGGAAGAGTAACACTAGAATATGGAAAGAGAAATTGAACACACCAGGTATCACGGTTTTAAATGTTAAGGTTTTAAATCTATCTTATAGCCTTAGAGCGTAATTCTCTTAAAGATTTTTTTTTTTTTTTATGACGAAATTGAGGTTTATTACATATGGTATCAGAGAAAAAAGTTACAACACTAGGCTTGAACAAGACCACTTTAGTTGCTTAATAGATATTCGGTTTTATATAAAAACTAATAAATCTTTTGGTTACAAACATAAAGCTCTTTCTGTTTTGGTGATTAATTATGGTAGCTCAGGACAATGCAGAAAACGGGATGGAAGAAAATCCACAGCAAAGACCTCCTGGAGATACAAGGCAGAACAGTGACGGAAGATCACCCACAGAAGTGTTGGAAACAATGAGGAATCTTTATGTTGAACTACAGATTTTTAAAGCCGACAATGAAAAATTGAAGAAGGCACAGCAGGAACAACAAGAGATAAACGAAGTCCTGTTGCGCAGTATAGTGACCACGAAAATCCCAAAAGACAATAATAACGACGAAGAAGTCAGCAAGAGAGCCTCCAAGAACTCAGGACCAGAAACAGAAAAAGGAGATAGTTTGTGTGAAGGAACACCTCCAACTGAAGATAGAACTATAACGGACAGAAAAAGAAAACAAGTAGACCACCTTGAAGGATAATTTAAAAAGATTAAACCAGCTATCTTTGATGGAGAATCCAGGACAGGAGAAGAAGCAGAGGCACGACTATTGGATATCAAAAAGTACTTCCAAATATACAACTATTCCAGCAACATGAAGGTCAGGATGGCCATCTACAATCTGAAAGGGAAGGCCAGTATATGGTGGAAAGATCTGAAATTGGCCAAGGGCCTGAAGGAGAAATAGTTGGAATGGTATGACTTTAAGAAGTATTTCAAGAAACAATACCTTTCCGAAAATTATTATGAAAGGAAGATGAAATAATTTTACGAGTTACGACTCGGATAGATGACGATGGAGGACCTTATAAACAAATTTCTAGAACTGTTAAGGTTCGTACCGTACATCCGAGTTTGTTGAAGTGTCAAGACAACTTCAACAAACTAAAAGAATTATTGACAACTGCACCCATATTGAAAGTAGCAGACCCAGATAAAGACTTCACCGTATGTGTTGATGCAAGTAAAGAATGGCTAGGTGGTGTTCTAACTCAGGAAGGACACATTATTTGTTATGAGTCCCAGAAATTAAAAGAACACGAGAGAAATTATGTCACTTATGACTTAGAATTGGTAGTAGTAATACACGCCTTAAAGATGCGGCGACACTACATAATGGGCAGAAAATTCCTATTATTGACGGACAATTGCAGGGTGAAATATATGTTTAACCAACCAGATCTTAATGCAAGACAAGCAAGGTGGTTAGCCTTCTTGAGCGAATTCGAATTCGAGGTCAGACATATCAAGGGCAAGGAAAATAAAGTAGCAGGTGCTTTAAGCAAAAGAGTCCATGGGTTATTTGAGATGAATATCAACAAGGCAGAAAGTGATCTGGAACAAAGAATAAGGACGACAGGTATTAATGACGAAAACTATACTAAGATAATGGTAGAATTACCGAAAAGTACCACGAACTCAGATAAATAATATCTAAGTATCGACAAGAAGGGACTACTATGATTTAAAAGAAGACTTTACATACCAGATTCAACAAAGTTAAAATTAATAGTCTTGGACGAAGTACATAAGAAACCATATTCTAGCCACCCAGGTTACCAGAAAACGATAAGAACACTTAGGAAACTATTTTATTGGCCTAATATGAAGGGTGAAACAACGTAATTCTTGGCTAGATGCCAAGATTGTCAGCGGGTTAAGGCCGAGCACCGGCATCCAGCCGGCCTATTACAACCATTACCAGTACCAGAATGGAAATGGGAGACCATATCGCCAGACTTTATAACAGGTTTGCCTAAAACTCAGAAACATAATGATTCTATCATGGTTGTAATCGATAAACTCAGTAAGTCTGCACACTTTATTCTTGTGAAGTCTACTTTTAAATCTATAAACATTGCTGAAATATTCATGAAAGAAATTTTTAGACTGCATGGTATTCCTAAAATGGTGATTTCAGATAGAGACGTAAAATTCACATCCGCCTTTTGGAAGGAATTGTTTGCAGGGCTAAATACCAATTTGAATTTCAGTACGAGTTATCATCCACAAACGGATGGGCAAACTAAAAGGACAAACCAAATCATAGAGGATATGCTCCACATGTACGTAAGAACAAAACCGAACAAGTGGGAGGACTATATACACTTGGTAGAATTTGCATATAACAATGGGTACCAAACTTCAGCAAAGTTGAGCCCTTTTGAAGTACTGTATGACAGAAAGTGTACAACTCCAATTAGCTGGAATAACCCGGCTGACAGACTCATGGTCAGACCATAAATGCTCCAAGAAATGAAGAACATGGTAAGAAAGGTACAACAAAACTTGAAAGAAGCACATGACAGACATAAGAGTTATGCAGATCAGAAAAGAAGGCACTTGGAATTTCAAGTGGGAGACCATGTTTATTTGAAAGTCAAAGCTCGAAAAATCTCATTGAAGTTAGGGAACTGTGCTAAGCTAGCACCCAGGTTTTGTGGGCCCTTCGAGATACTAGCTCGAATTGGACCCGTAGCATACCAACTTGCACTTCCAGCTAATCTAAGAATTCATAATGTATTTCATGTTTCTTTGTTGAAAAAGTATATTCATGACCCTACTCATATGATTGATT
>ML787316.1:69187-109534 GCA_009831015.1 Picea engelmannii
TTTCTTGGGAAGGTGGATATTATATGTTTACAAGAAGCCAAAATCACTGAATTTTTGTGATGTATGAACTTATTCGTTATTTTATTGGATGTTAAATGTATGTATTTGAGTAATGTGGCATCACCTCTTAATTTTTTGGATATATTTTTAGTGAGGCATTGACCCTCCACAAAGGTGACATTGATATTTTGTTAAATTGTGATTATTGGCATTTAGATTTGGCAAACATTTATGCCTCCAATGATGTTGGTGAGAGAGTGGCCTTGTAGCATTGGGTTTTTACTGACCGTCCAAACATCCCTTTGCTTGGTTGTGGGATTTCAATATTGTTGAGAATCAAGGAGATAAATATGGGGCACTAATTGTGAGGGCACTCGCCAATGAGAAAGAAACTTGGATAGTCTACAAGGTTGTGCTAAGGCTTTACGACCCAAATTGGTGATGAGGTTGTGACTCTACAATGGTGTGGTGTACATGGAATAAATTTCTCAAGGGTCAAGAAATCAAAATCATTGAATTTTTGTGATTCGTGAACTTATTCATTATTTCATTGGGTGTTAAATGTGTGTATTTGAGTAAGGTGAAATTACCTCTTAGTTTGTTGGTGCAATTATTGAGTGAAGCATTGACCCTACACAAAGTCTACATTGGATTCCGTTAAATTTTGGTCATTAGCTGTTGGATTTAACCAACATTTATGCCTCTAATGTTGTTAGTATAAGAAAATCTCTTCAATAATGGTGATAGTATTTATCTTTGTTGGATAAATTTGAATTTCTTTTTCAATAGTATGCTTGATTGTTTATTCTTGTGATGCATTTGGTCTTTACGAGAATTGAATTTACTCTTGAAATTTTAAATAACCAAGAAAGTAATCTTAGATAATGGTGATATAATTTATTTCTGATGGATATGCTTGAGTTTCTTTCTAAATATATATATAGCATGCTTCATTGTTTATTCTCATGATGCATTTGATCTTTAGGAGAATTTAATTTATCTTTAATTTTTGAATAAACAAGAGGGTAGTTTTGCAATTGATATTTTTGAACAATATAGCCCAGGTCAAATGCAAAAAAAACCAATTCTTCACTAATTTAAGGTTAAAGCACTGGTAGGTTTGGACTATGGTTTTCTATAGATTACCATATCTTTATAGTGAAAAAATAATGTTAAATCAACTTTTGTCGTGCCAAGTATCAAAGGTGAACTATTTAAAATATTGTTGGCACAACTTTTGACATCTTCAGAGTCTATGATGGGTGAATGGAATTCTGAATAAATTTTATAGATTCAAAACATAGTTGCATGAATATGCATTTTGTGGGGTAAAGGACATGTCCATCTATTTCTTGATGTAGTACATGTAGACACCTCAAGATATGTGAGTGACATCTCTTGAAAGTCTCATGATTTCTCTCACATGGACCCTCACTTCTCCCCAAAATCTACATTTTAAAAAATAAAGAAAAGTTTAAAAAACAATTACAAGAAAGCTAAAACCTATTTACTTGACCATAGGCCCACTACTAAACATATCAAATTATGTTCCATCGTTTGAATAGAAGAGTAGAAATCATCATTTGTATACCTAGCAATGTGTTTCCATCCATAAGAAATTTTTCATCCAGAAGAATAAAAGTTATCAAGACTATGTTGGAAATTTGAGATTTTAATTTATAACATTGTCCATTGTATCCATGTATGTTCCATAATTTGAATAGAAGAATATAAGTCATCATTCATCTACATGGCAAGGTGTCACCATCCATGATAAGTCTAGAGAAAATAGAGGTCGTAAGTGAGAAGAATAGAGTCTGTCAAAACTATAATAAATTAACACTCTAATTAGTAGTTGGAAATTTGAGTTGTTGTTTCAATTTGTAACATTGTTCAATGTTATTGTACATCATTTTATGATTTTTTATTTTAAAATTTGAGATTTCAATTTGGATAACATTTAAAAAAAATAAATTAACATATCCCTTATCTTCTTTGGTATACCCCATGTCTGCCATGACATACATGTAACCCCATGTCTCCTCGTACCTAAATTTAAAAAATGGTGTATCCTTTTTTGTATTTGTACCCATTCTCAATCAACAGTGACAAAGGTAACATCTTATTCCTGTCAATAGTTCTAGTAATAGGGTGCATGAAGCATGAAGCAATGCATGGAGGGACTCCAATTATTTGTAGGTGGAAATTGTAGCTTGACTACTCATGCAGTATAGGTGGAGGATGGAGGGAAATTGCATCTAGATTGTGCAAATAGTTTAGGTGGAGAACATATACATTCATCGAATTTAGTAACCAACAATACATGCATCGACTGCAACAACCCTATCTCACTTAGGATGTATATGGCCTTTTTATAAATTTTATAATTTTAAATTATTTATTGTTTCTGACAAATAGTGAGAAAAAACTAAACACACCAAGGATAATAGAGTCCCATCACGACCTGTAGCCCAATCAAAAAATTGAGATTATGAAATTGTAATATATATATATATATATATATATATATTTAAATAATTAAAATAATAAATGTTTTTTTAAAACATTGAAAAATATTTTTTGATGGCGACAAAATGCACCTAGTAATATTCCAAAATGGACTAGGTAATAGCCTTTCAACCACGAGGTGAAATCTATAGTCCCTGGTCGGAGGCATGGACTAAAAATGGTGTACATGTTCTTGTATTTGTACCCTTTTCTCTTGGCAACTATGGTTTAAAATAATATGTTTTCTTGAGGAGTTTCACTATTTACAATGACACTATCTCTTGAATCATTATTCTTTTTGTAAATTTAATTTTTTCAATGTAACATTTCGTTCTACTGATCACACTTTCATTGACTTATTCTTTGAGGACACTTGCGTGCAAGTGATCTGATTATGGTACAGTATGATTTTGTTTCGATTATGATTTATATATGATGATGATGATGATGTATTGTTATTTATTGTTACTTTCAAATATATATGTATTGACATATATTATTGATGAGTTCTCCTGAGTGTGCATGACACTTGACAGGTTATGGATGCTGATGGCATCAATGTACTTCCTTAGATTCCGAATTGAGTCAGGGGTGGATTGTATTTGTTTGATTATTTCATTTATGAACATGTGATATATGATTAATTTCAGTATGATATATGTATATGGATTATTGACACTGATTTTGTCAGTGGATGCAGGCTTGACAATGCTTGCTAATCCGACTCACATAAGGTGTAAAGGGGCCATGCACAAAAACCAAACATTTGAGGGAGAGGTGTGGCAACGTCCCTGTCACAACCTACTAGCACTTCTGCTATGACCTAAACTGTAGGTTAACGATTACCTAGTCGCTCCACGATGTCGTGATGGAAGACTGAGACAGTCACTCATGAAGAATTCTAACAGACACAAAATAAGGTGTGTTATGGCACAAGTTGTAGGTTGAGAAAATCTCGACTCAAATATAGAACAAGTGCTACAACTTGGGAATCCTACACCCAATGTCACCTCGATGTAGGTCTCACACTTCAAGGGCGGCTAGGTCACTCTAGGGAGGCGATCTCGGTGACCCTAGGGGGATTGAAATGGAGATGAAGATCGATGGAAACTAAGCCCCTATAAGTCAATTATAAGTGGAGTGAAAGGTGGAAATATATGCCTTGAAAATCAAGAAATTGTTGCCCCACATGTATAACACTTCTCTGGATGATTGTACCTACCCGAGACACACGAAAAGACACTTTGCAATAGTATATGTTAGTTGGATAAAAAAGTTAAGCTTGCTATCCCTAATTTGAAGCAATAGATAATGGTATATATCAACAAGGAAAATGTACTATAAGATGCTCATTAAATGCTAAATATCAAGTATAAAATGCAAGATAAAAACTAGTAAATGACTAGCTAAACTCAAGATGAAAAACCAATACTCTTAACATAAAAGATAAGGTTGTTGTAAACACTTGTCTGCAGCAAATTATATCAGCCTTATGGCTGTAACATTCGATGTATTACAGAAATAAAATCATCCATTGAAATCTCCTCAAACTTTTCCAAAAAGTGCGTTAGGACAAGGAGAGTAAGTGTGCAAACTTTGAGCAAAAACCAATGGTTGATAAGAGAGTTATTAAAGCAAGTAAGTTAGGGTTTCTGCATCCCTAATGGTTGAAGATGCCATTTTGTAACAACAAAAATATTTATCCCCTAGATGGGGATGCCCTAGTGGCTGTGAGGTGCCCAAGGTACAAGGAAAAAAATCCACTTTGCAAGAAGTAAAAATGACCAAAAATCACGCTTCCCAATGCAATATTTTATTTATCCAATGCAACAAATCAATGACTAGTGCCTTTACTATTGGGTTAATGGAGTCACAAGGAGCTCAAAGAAGCTACCTCTTTGGGGGTGTAAGCCCTTTTACTTCCCAAGGAAAGTTTCTCTAAGACGAGGTTTAAGATAAGAGGGTGTATGCCCTTATACTTCCCACCTAGCTCCTAGCATAACAATACTTGACTTGAATAAAATGATAGCAAGAGAGAAAAAACCATACCAAGATCAAGAGAAATGCTAAGACAATTCACCACATGAGCTAGAAAACATCATCGAAAGCTAGCAATAGGGTTCCTCCATCAACCATTCATAAACATATCCATAAACAAGTGCACAAGAGGAAAAAGATCCAAGAGGGATGAAAATTTCAGACCAAGCCTCTCACAAGAGGGAGAGTTATCTCAAAATGAGATCTTATGATATCTATTTATAGTAAAAGTAGCTAACATAGCTTGTACACAAATTAAGGAGTAAAACACAAGATTAGGGGTAAAAAACCCTAATATTTCCCCCTTAACAAAATAATATTAAACAATTCACTTAAAATTTCATCTTTTGCACAAATTAAACCCTAATTTAGGAGGATGTCACCCCTTTAGGGGACGTTTTTCCACTTTGAGGAGGTCGTTGGTGTTGGAGAAGCATAGGAGGGCCTACAAAGGCCATGTGTCAAGCATCTAAGCACTCATAACCAGTGAATACCCTTCTCCTCCTCAATCATCCATGTGTAAATGAGTGGCACCTCACCACCAAGCCCTAACCCCCCTAGGTGACGTCATGTCTCTAGAAATGACGTTTTGCCTCTCCTAGGTAAAATGTTTGGCATGTGGGGGCTAGGATATGTTTTCCAAGTCATCTTTGAGGCCTTCCAAGTTTTATATCTCTCATCCAACATGTGGTCCCTTGACATCCAACCTGTGGGATTGTAGCCCCATGGAAGCCCAAACTAGGCTTGTTCTCCCCAAACTATCTACTAGCTAGGTCCCGCAAAGACAAATGAACACACCCTCCAAGGATCACAAGTCATAACATCATGATAAGTTAATCCAATCAATAAATAATCCATCCAAGAATGTGCATCACAGATCACCATATCAAACAATTAACAACTCAAAGACACTATGCGACTTGCCAAGCTTAAGTATGGGAGGGTTGACGAGGTGTCCTATTGGGTAGATCTTTCCCTAGGTCAATGAGATATTCCAAGAGGTCCCTCTCTAAGACATGTAAAGTATATGAGGTGAATGGGGTCAAGACTCAATGGGCATAGGGCTCATGATATACTAGGGGTCACAGTGTCTCACTCATGAGTGCCTTTGTAGAGGGTGTGTGATACCTTCGTCCACAATGCACTTTTTCCAAGCCCGTCATTTTCCTTTTATCTTTATTTATTTATATTTTCTTTCATAATAGCATAAAAAGAGATTGAAGGTCACTTCCCTGCCGTGGTGACCAAGTGGTGGCAATGTCACCCACAAATACCTAATGGAAATGGGAAGGTTGTCTCATGATGAGACCCCTTTCTCTCAGCCATGCAACTGAGAGTCATTTCCCTGGTTTGGTGACCAGATGATGACAATGTCATACCATTAGATATCCATGGACGTGATAGGCCGGCTCGTGATGAGACCTCATATCTTTCAACTAACCTTTTAAACATTTTTTATTATATTGTGGGTCCACTTTTATTCAAAGATAAGTGTTTCATTAATTTCTTGGGTGATCCTTGGGTGAAGCATATAGAAGTTTTATATAAGTATTTTATCTTTTACCCAGCACCAACCCCTCTGGGCCTTTATCCCCTTCTTCCCATAGAATTAGGGACAACCCCTTCTTGGGTCAATATACCCTAAAATACCAAGAGATAAGGAAATGGATGGGAATAATGATGGAAAATGGTAAGTATGGTCAGGATCAATATGATGGCTCATTAAGAGATTTCCCAGTAGCAAACCCATTCTCAAAGAAGACAACTTACTAGGGCATAATGTCAACCACCAAGGTGAAAAAGGCATAATGTCCAAGCACATATCATGAAATCTAGAGAAATCTAAGATACAACATAATAAAATGGATTAGACATTAAAATGATGCTCACCATAATACTGACTTGTACCTCATGGAGCAAGGCCCATTGCCTTCCAGAAGCCAACTGGTGCGGTGGATTCCATCTGTAAACTTGTGACCATCTCTGGTGGTGAGTGGGTTTTCCATCTGTGCAAAGGGTACTGGTGGTCATGTAGTTTCTTGACACTCCATATCTACAACCCAAGGGCCTCAAGACATGATCTCCTTAGTTATCCACAAAATGGGGATAACAAGGTGGAATCCTTATTCCTTAGAAGCCCTTAGTCTCTCACAAGGTCGACCGAATGGAGTGTTGACTCCAAGGGTTGGAAAAACTTCCAAAACCAGTCAAAGGTGAGTGGCACCCTTGGAGAACAAAGGTGTCTCTTGAAGGGCACGTCGCGAAATTAATTTGTGAGTCAATAAATCTAGATGGCCTAGAGAATTAATAAAATTCTTAGACCTTGATAGGACAGGGTATTAAATAATCATTAAATAACAAACTTAGAATCCTAACAAGAGTCTAAGTCTAAGTATAGACTAAGTCTAAGTTTAAATTAAATGAAGGACTAAATAAAATATGAAATAATTTAAAATATTTGAGATAAATTCAAACTCTAGGAAAATAGGGAATTGAAATTTTAAAGTTGGGAACATTTCACTTGTGCATGAAAACAATATAAAGTATTTTTAAAATAGAAAGAAATAAAACATGAGAGAATAGGTGTACACATAGAATATCATCTTAAGTTAAATTACCACTAAGTATAACTAAAAGAAGAATCCTAATCCAACTCTAACTAAGATCTAGTTAGTGGACACTTATTAAATGAGAATTTGGGGAACAAAGGGACAACTAAGAGCAAAAATAGGAGTACATTGGGGAATGTGAGGGAATTTGGCTTTTTAAATAAAATAAAAATGGTAAATACTTGTGTAGCTTGGGGAGAGTGTGACAAGTGTGTGGGTGAATAATCATAATTTAATTAATTTAAAAATTTAATTAATTGTGCACGATGACATGTGTCAGTGGAGGAAAATCTATAAAACAAATTATGTAGAGGGGAAAATGATCTCACTTTTCTTAGTACTCTTATGCTGCCAAAATTTGTTTTGACTATGTTTTACTTGTGAAAGTTGGGATTTCAAGCTTGAGAAAGAGTGGAAGCTCTTCCTTGCGAGGAAAGCTTGGGATCTATTGTGTTCTGGTTCTTGTGTGTGGCCCCTTTGCGACTCGGGGGGCTAAGGGGGAATACGAGTACCCCTTGCTTTGGCTGGGAGGTACTGGTGAAGTCTTTGGATTGGAAAGAAAATAGTATTATTGCGCAAGCTTCGGATTGAAGATCACTATCAAGCAACACCAAAATCTGGTTACTGTATTTAAGATTTAAAATTGTTGTTAATTAGACCTCAACTTGTACGTTGATAACTGATGTTAACTAAATCTATTTTATGCAATATATTGAGAAGTTTTTTTTATATCTATGCTAATTGATGATTATTCTTACCGAGATTGCTGTAAGATTTTTAAATTATATTTTTGCAACCAGAACTAGTATACACAAAATTTTCAGTTATGATAAGTAACAATTAAATGAAGAAACTGATAAAAATGTATAATCTATTCTATTGATGATAGTGATTGGAATATGTGGGTGGTTTTTAACCATGGTAAACCGGTTGATAAATCGTATATATAGAATAGTGAAAGGATAGAGATAGTTTATAAAATTTACTGGTGTGTTTTTAATCTAATTGGTGTAAAGGATGGTATTGTATGTTCTCAGCTGTAATAATTTGAATTACTTGTGTTTATTATGAACCTATTATTGGATGGAACGATTCTCCAGTTAACACAATGGCTATTGAAGCCAAATCTTCTCAATGCGAAATTCGATCTTTGTACATTTTCTTTATATAGTAACAATGGAAATCTAATATCCGATCTACACCGAGAATGAATTTTTTTAATATACTTAACTTAGAATAAATTCTTACCACTCTTGCTAATTCATTCGAAAAGTTTTTCCTGGTTGATTTAGAACATCGGGTCAACGTTTTTACTCTACTCTCTTTCCCTTTCTGAATTTTTTTATGTATCGTTGTAAAGCCAATTTATTTTTGTATCTTTTGTTCTTAGTTTTAATTTCACTGCTTGATAAAGCCAATTTTTTTTATACATGTATATACCAACGTTGTCACCGTAATCATGAAATGATTATGGATAAACCTACATAGTTTTAATGCTAATTTAATACAACCTTTATGAACAATTAAATAAAAATGTGTTGTACATTAATAACCTCTCAAATCCTTTAGGCATATATATAACCCGAGATACGAGAGAATTTGTTAATCACCATTTCACAAGGATTTCATTATACCTTTCTGACTCTATTATATATATATATATATATGATTTAAGACTTGAATGCATGTATAGACTATATATATTTATATATATAGTGGTACATAGAGTAAAATGTTTATTGAAGGAATTGGTGGTATTTGTGATAATGTTATGACTATACTAACTTTATGGAATTATAGTATATAGTAATTATTATTGGAACTTTTCTATTTTACAAGAAATTATTAAAAGATCTAATATGAATAAATTGTGTCTTTAATCCTTATTCTTATTAGATAAGAAAATGAATCTTGACAAAAGTAGCAATTGACATAAATGTAGATCTTAGCCTAAAGGTACTATTATTAAAAGTTGACCTTATCTCCCTTCAATGTGTGTAAGATAATATAACCTTGCCGCAAGTATTATTATGCACCTTGATTTAACTTGATTTTGAATAAAAGAATATTATTATCATTGTTGTGAAGTACTGATTCGAGATGAATGATAGATGATTAAATTTAAATGTTACCCCATGATTATTCTAATACTATTTCTTTTTAATTGACTATTTTTTTTGTTTTAAATGGTATGTTAACAATTTCACTTGAGTATTGCTTAAATGATTGATTAAGCGACGTAGTAGATTATTCTTTTGTGCCTTCAAGAAATTATAGTTACGTATGGTTGTTGATTCTAGTCTTGTACTTCATAATAGAATTGGAGTTGTGGGAATTATATATCTCCTTCTTCCTCAAAACAATCGCTAGTCCTGAGACCTTAAATGGTCAAAATCAATCGGATGAATCCTGGACTTGAGCATTGATTATGTGTCTTGGAGGTCCTAACCTTGCAGGGTAGGTTGGGTGGTTAGACAACTTTTATTATCTTTATGTAATGTAGTTGGCCTATGAATAACAATGATGTTGTATATGAATATTGCGGTGTAGAGAGATAATTGAGAATAGAATGTGTAAATATTGATGTAGGTTATTTTAGTGTAACACTTGTCCTAACTAATGTTCAATAAATAAATAATTTTACTACTTTACTCACTTACCTTATGTCGTAATGGAGGGTGTGTTACATATGGTATTAGAGTGGATTCAACCCTGCGACATTGGACTGTTACGCCTTCCACTGTGTTAAATAAAATGACTAAAGATGTATCACTAATAAATTTTGGAAATTGTTCATGCAGGTAATCATGGTTAGAGGACGCAAGGGAAGTAGACATCGTGGTGTAGGAGGAAGAGGTGTGCCCCCTCCAATAGTATCCAATCTAGAGGGATCAAACCTTCATGGAGATGAGCAAAATACTGAGCATGAGCAAGTTGTTGGGGGAGATGTGGTAGGTATGATGAGATCCTTCCAGAGGATTTCAAAGGCGTTGATCAACCACCTAGATCAATATGAGGGCAGAGCGTATGTGCCCAATGAGGGTTCGTAGTGTGCTCCAAATAGTAGTAGTAGTATGCACAGAGAACTCGAGAAGGTGAAATTTCTCGAGTTCTGGGGTGCCACAGATGGATTAGCCATCGAGGCATGGTTGGAGAACATGGCGATGTGATTCACACTTTTTTATTACACCTCCAACATGAAATTCCGCATGATGTTCTTTCAACTGAAAGGGAGTGCTCTACTTTGGTGGAAGACACTCCTACCTCAACTAAACATGGTCATGGAAGATATGTCATGGGAATTGTTCGAGGAACAATTCCGGGAGTGGTACTTGTACGATGAATTCATTGAGTGTCAGCTTAATGAATTCAACACCTTGCGATAGGGTAGTCATACAGTGCCGAAATATGAGGCCAGGTTCATGGAGCTACTTATATATGCTCCACATATGAACATGGAGAAGTTAAAGGTAGAAAAGTTTCTTTTTGGCCTTAACTTCAACATTCATGCGAAGGTGAGGATCCCGATGCCCCAGACATTACACGATGCAATTCAAAAGTCCCTCATAATTGAGGAAGATATGAATAGTGGGGGTCAAGGCAGGACCCCTTCCAGACAGATAGGATCAACAACACCAGGAGTGCAAAAACATCATATGCCAGCCAAACAAACTTATGGGCATCAATATAGGCCCATAGGACCTATATTCTCGACACCGAGAAGAAAAAATCCTCAACAGAGGACTCCTTACAGAGCACTACAACAACAGTAGCGTCGTCCGCAACAACAACAACAGTTTAGGCCTATTCAACAGAACATACCAGGATCACAGATTGCTAGGCCAAAAACTTCTACTTCAGGGACCAGGAGCACTTGAATGAAAACTGGATGTTGGACATGTGGAGAGCCACATTACCAGCAAGATTGTCCGATTGAGAAGGACATAGCGGCTAGATCATCAAGACCCACTACAGTTGGATATTTGGGCAAGGTGTTAGAAAAATAGGATCGTGGAGAAATAAATAAAACAATTGTGGAAATAAAACACATAAGATACACAATACAATAGAGACACATATATACGTGGTTCACTCAGTGTGGGCTACATCCACCAGAGAAATTTTCAGGTCCTTCCTTTATTATTATCCAACAATTGAAGGGATACAACCTACAACAAACCCGTTGTAACTTCCTCTTCTTTCTCTCACAATATCCTCTCTCAGAATACAATATTCACAATGATACATAGGCACAATACATTTCCCTCATAAAAGAGGGTTTCCTTCTAGGGAAAAAAAAACTAACATAACTTCTATCATCATATCTGTGACCTTATAACGAACGGTCCATATTTAAAAGGAAAATTTTCCTTTGGAGGCTTCGCCCTCGAACCCCCGCTTTCCCTCGGACCCCGCAGAGGGGGTAACCCCCATCTACACTCCCCCGCGTGAAGGAGTGTACATTCTTTCGGGGTGTAAAGTATTCATGGGGTATAAACATGGATGAAAACAAAGACCTCTGAATCATGAAGATAATCAAGCTCCACAACCAACACAAGGTCCACATGATACATGCAGCGGTGAACAACCGCCATGCCAAGCACCATTCCATTGTGCTCAAGATGATAGGTATGATCATCGACCAAACTTTTAGTATTTTGATAGATCTAGGAGCCACAAAGAGCTTTATTTCAAGTGCAACGCTTAAGAGAATTAAGGTTAAGGAAGTCGAGTAGGACGATTTTAGATACGTAGAAATGGCATCGAGAGACAAACAAAAAGTTGGAGGAAATGTTATGGACTATAGCATTAACTTGGGTGATTTTGTGATGAAGGCCAACCTATACGTCACGATATTAGGATCCTATGATGTAGTGATTGACATGAACTGGTTGGAATTGCATGATGCGATACTTGATTGAAAGACGAAATGGTTAAGTTTGACAAATGATTTGGGTTAGAGTAAAGTGATTGTAGGAAGAAACCAGGGAGTATCCTTGTGGTTTATTTCTTCTGTACAATTAAAAAAGAGTATGCACAAGGGATGCAAGTTATATTCCATCCTAAAACTTAACGAAAAGGGAGAGAGAGAAGGATTAGAAAACCTTCCGGTAGTATCATAGTTTGCAAACGTATTTCCAGAGGAACTACCAGGTTTTCCACCAGAAAGAGAACTTGAGTTTACCATAGATATGAAATATGGAACAAAACTGATTGTGAGAATGTCATATCGTATGTCAACGCCTAAACTACAAGAGTTGAAAATGAAACTGAAGGAATTGTTAGACTTGGGGCTTATATGTCCAAGTGTGTCACCTTGGGGTGCACCACTTATTTTTGTTAGAAATAAGGATGGATCATGGAGGCTTTGTATTGACTACCGTTAATTAAACAAAGATACGGTCAAGAACCAGTACCCGTTGCCAAGGATTGACGATTTGTTTGACCAGATGAAAGGAGAAACAATGTTTTCAAATATTGAGTTGAGATTGGTGTTGGATTACTGAGAGGGGGGGTGAATTAGTAATAGCACAATTATAATCCTTTTTAACCAAATAAACCAAATCTTATATCAATGTAGAATTATTATCCAATAATGAGCAATAATAAATGAACAATCACACACATACACAGTACACCAGTGTTTTACGTGGAAACCCAAGGCAGGAGAAAACCACCTAACGATTTTTCTTATATGTCTTGAAGAATTACATTCATTTGAAGCACCAACTTCCTTTGTTTTCCAACTGTAACTGGAAGGAGGCTCCAACCCCCTATATTCTCAAGCTACAACCTGAGGGAAGCTCTAACTCCCCAATTCTCTGGCTACAGCCAGAAGGAGGCTACAACCCCCTATGTTCTCCAGCTACAACCAGAAGGTGGCTACAACCACCTGTTCTTGCCCCGTCCAACTGCCTTGAAGTAGAAGTAGAATGATGGAACCACTGTCACACTATCACTGTGATATATACCGTTGTAAACTTGTACCAATAAATCTGAACCATTCATCAACCATGCATCAACCTGTACCTCAACATGTAATCAAACTTTACCATAAACAAGTGCATCAACCATGCACCAACCTGTACCAAACAACCTGTAATCAACCCGTACCATAAACAAGTGCATCCAACCATGTACCAATCATTTTTCAACTACTCATCAACTATGACTCATCAATATGTACCAACATCATCAACTATACACCTCATGTATGTGCCAACTCATCAACTACTTGTCTCAACCATGTACCCAACATGTACCTCAACCAAAATCCCTCATTAATATCATCATCCAAATATGATTTGTAACTCTATAATAGACCTGGTGTATATGATCACATACCTGCAACCCTTCCTTAACTTTAACAACAAGAGACTAGCATTTTCATCAAAATTTTCTTTAGTCTCACATGACTAGTTTTGGATTAGTCAACAAACCTAACTTTAAATAATCATAACTTTGTACCTGTAATGAATAAAGATGTGAAAATGATACACAATGTTCTTCAGTGTATTTTATGCAATTCATCTAGATGTCACTACTTTTAAACCTCTTAGAAAAGGAGTTATAGCAAGAATGACATACCTTGTTGAACTCTGGCTTATTCTAGAGAGTGACCTTGTAGATCGTTCCCTGCATAGAATATTTGTTGAATAGATATGAAACTGTTACAAAAAATACTACAGACTGTACTCTAACCAACACATTGTTTCTTACTGAATTTGGATCTGTTATGAAGAAGTTATGATGTTTTTACCCGAAACACTTGTTTTAGACTAGTTTCAGGACTAGCCACAAACCCTATTTTCCACGGAGTGTAACTCCAAAAATACAATGACCCACAAGCTAAATTGTTTACCACAGATACTTGGATATGTTTCCTCAATGGAATAGAATTTTCACAGTCTGAATCATTCTATAAAAAATTTTATTGCGAAAATGGTGAGATGACCTGTAAATAACATACCTTAGAAAGCATCAACAAAAGAATTTATCCTTCCTTGAATTCCGACCTTCTTTTCTTCACCTTCCCTCAAAAATTCAGCCTAGATATCTTTTTGTTACCTCAGACACCTATAGATATTCAATATTCTCAAGTTTGATTAAAATGAGAGAGCCTTGCCTCTTATTTATACTCTCCAAGTAGCTTCCTTTAAAACATCTTCTAGGTCACTTTGCCCACTTTCCTTATTTTAGTGTTAACCCACTTCTAATTTCTCCATTAAATTTATTATTTAAATAATTTATTTTGTATTCACTTTGAATTATAGTACACTCACCACTTCACTTTATTATTTACCTTCTAAAATCTCTTAAATCACTTTGACTACTTTGACCTTTTGGGGCTTCTAGATGACATATGAGGGTCCTCCAACTTCGTAAGGCCATAACTCTCAAACCGTGAGGAGTTATGTGACATTACACATACCACCAGAAATGGCATGACATGTAATATCGATATAGAATATTATTACCTTCAAATATATCAAAACTCGTACCGTTATCCATCAAACAAACTTGGGTCCATTACCCAAACCTGGGTTCTCCAACTTCACATGGCCATAACTCTCTAACCGTGAGGAGTTATGTGATGTTCCACATACCACCGGAAATGGAATGACATGTACTATCCATCTAGAATAGTATTATCTTAAAATATATTAAAACTCGTACCATTATACATGTAACAACCTTGGGTCCATTACCCAAACCTTTGTGCTACAGGAATTCGCTACCGGACTTTCTTCAAGGGTTGACATCAATGAAAACCAACCTTAATAAAAAATTGGGATATCATCAATTGCAGATTAAGGAGGAATATATCCCTAAGCCTACATTTAAGACGAGATTCATACATTATGAGTTTATTGTTTTACCGTTTGGATTGACGAATACCCCAGGAGTATTCATGAGTTTGATGAATGGGGTGTTCCACGAATACTTGGAAAAGTTTGTCCAAGTATTTATTTATGACATATTGATTTATTCCCAGATGAAAGAAGGTCACGACGAACACTTGAGATTGGTCCTACAATGTCTAAGAGAAAAAAACCTGTATGAGAAGCTATTGAAATGTTCTTTTTACCAATCAAAGATACATTACTTGGGACATATCATATTTGGATAAGGTATCGTTGTGGATCCAACGAAAGTAGAGGCTATTATGGAATTTCCCACACCGAAGAACGTACAGGAAGTACATAGCTTTATGGTTTTAGCAGGATATTACCCACAATTCGTCGAAGGTTTTTTGAAGATAGAAAATACAATCATAGAATTGCAGAAGAAAAATAAGAAGTTTGTATGGACAGAGAAATGTGCGGATGCATTTCAAAAGCTTAAAGAGTTGTTAATGACAAAGCCGATACTAAAAGTCCCCGACATGGAAAAATAATTCTTGGTATGCACGAATGCATCCAAGGAAGGTTTAGGTGGAGTTTTGGTGCAAGACGATCGAGTGATCGCTTACATTTCAAGGAAATTAAGAAAGCACGAGGAGAACTGCACAATGCACAACTTGGAGTTATTAGCAATTGTATATGCCTTGAGAGTTTGTAGACATTGTTGAGGAAAATATATGAATTGATCTTACTTAAACATTTTCAGACTTTGCTTGGCTAAATCAACGTAGACGGGAATATCACCCTATGTTTATAGCCAACAAAAATAACATCCTAACTCACAAGTATTAATTACGAGTGCTTAGGCTAGTCTTTTATCAACAAAAAATTTGCTGGAAATTCACTTTTTATGTAATTTTCTGAATACAATAGTTGTTGAAATAAATGTAAGAACAAAAGTAAAGACACTAAGATGATAATCAAGATAGATGAGACATAAACAAATCCTTTATTTCATTCCAAATCACCAAAGAGTCATTTTCTTTACAAAATCTCATACAAAAATCTTGTACCAAAGTCAAACTTAGACATCCACGATGGAACATACAAAAGGACCTTTGACAAAAAACCAAAACTGAACTCTAAAAGATGGATAGGCTTGCCACATATTGCTTCTCACTCGACTCTGCACAATAGCCTTTATCAGTCATGAAAATTAATTCACAAACATACAAGTCTACACAGACTATCAAAGATAGATCAACACCTCTGAAAAACAAGTGTCTGAATGATTTGATTCAACCCTAAATATTGTTGTCTACAATAAGACCATGCTATCAAAAAAGAGAATTATGCTTTGATGAATATATGAATGAATGAAAACTGAACTATCTCAACACAAACTCAAAGAGCAAACCTTAGCATGCTTCTGCTTCTATCCTCCCTTTGTTCCTCCCTTTCCTTTTGCTTTTAACAAATTAAAATTGGTTGAAGAAGTTGAACCAATTCATTAGTTAAGTTAATTAAAAGACTCAACTAAATTTAGTTAGGAGGAAGAGTAATAATTATAATAAGGGTCATAAATAAATAATAACTAGTAGGTGGGACCCCTTGTGACTCCCTTTAGTTCATAACAATAATAACATAACCATTAGTTAAGGAAAACATACCTCCTTGTGCCTCCCATCAACATATTTACTTTTGGTAATTTAAACTTATGAAATTTGAAATTATTTCAAAAATAATACTCATATATCCAAAATAAACATGTTGTCCAAAGATCCCTGAAGTCAACTATCATAAAACAATAGATATAATAAAAACTCAAAAACCATATTTCCCAGTCTGTGATGCAACCCTTCCTTGATTGCTGCTGTCACCTCTTGATTTTCCTGAGTTTTCCTTTGGTTGTGCAGATCCCTTAGGCCTAATCTCACTGATCACGTGGGAACAATCGTCCCTCAAATGCATCCAGGAAGACACATATTTGTCAGAGTCATTGGAGGGTGAGGAAGAGGCAGCAGTGGATTTTCCTTTATCAAGTGCATGGTGGGCTTCAGTCTTCAATCTCTTGCTATCATGGGAGGATTTCACTGGCGAGTGGTTAGGGGAAACTTGGGCAATGGGGTTAACTGGTGGAGGAGGAGGAAAAGACAAGTTGGGCCAACCACGATGTTGGGAGACTACCGGGTGGACAATCCCCTGCCATCCATCATTTTCAGGGACCTCAAGTTGTAATGAAACATGAGTAGGTACATGGATACCGAGTGCTTGTGGGGCTTTGAAAGGAGGCCTTTCAGGCCTAGGTTGGGCTAGTCCCTGCCCAATCCAATTGAATAATCCATCATGAAACAATTGGCCAAGTTCTTGTGAATCAACGTAAAAATGTATGGAGAACCTAGGCCTTCTTGGGCCTCAGTTCCAATTACCTCTACCTTTGTTTCCTCGACCATAGCTTCCTCGACTGAAAAAACTCATCCTGCATGCGTGATTGATTAGCAAATAGTCTTTTAAATAGCCATACATGACAACTCTTAAAAATATGAAATAGATTTGGCTCAGAATGTATCAGACTCATGCAATCCAATCCATACAAATTGTTTTACTATTAATCAACCAACAGGGGGGTGAAACATGGTTCTGGGATATGTGAGGGGTTTGTATTGAGTAAAAATATGATATAATGAAAGGGGAGAAGCGTGGTCACTGCTCAATGACAACAACAATCAACTGTAAAGAAAACCAATAAAACCTCACTGCAATCCACTCAAGACACTGCCACTTTCATCCATTTTAACACATGCATTCTCTTGACTGTAATCTATCTCAGAACATGGAGTGAAAAAGGAATATGGGAGGTGACGGGGTTTGTAATTAGCGGAAAGTGAAATAATGGAAGGGAAGAAGGATGGTTACTATTCATGGAATTAATTAAGTGATCCATAAAACATTCTGTGAAAGGAGATGCATCAACCATCAATCACTTGACTAAATAATAATTTTTGTATATTTAACAAGTTCACTGTTCAAAATCAAATGTCCCACACAGTGCCATAAAAAAATGGACATCCTATACAATTTGCAAGAGGTTATGTTCCCTTCATTCACAGACTCTACATTTCATAATCAATTTACGAATAGTACCCATTTCCAATCTATAATTATCAAAATCAACCACTGCCCATGCATTTCTTCAATCCACAACTATACTCAAAAGTCATGTTCTCAAAATAATAATGAAGTCACTATTACTGCAATAGAGCCCATCAAAATGCAATGATATTCGCTAACATATATATATAGTAACCAAAATAATCAAGACCAAATTGCCATGCCTGAAATGACAATTAATCATACAACCAACAACCACCATTTAGACACAAGCTATGCACAGGGTAATTTTCCCAGGCAATGTAGTTCTGCCACTGTAAAAGAAAAATAATTCAATGTGATTTAAAAGATGGACCACCTATCCAACACGACTATCATCAACAACATGCTTGCTTTAACCAGTGGTCGATTGCAATAAACAACATGCTTAAAACTCTGTGGGTATCCCTGAGTATGAAAAACAAGCTATCCATACCACACACAGTGCACAACTAACAAAAATCCACGGTGCAACATTTCCACTTGGCACAACAAACACACAGTCATGGTAATAACTGAACATATCGGCTGAGCCATCGATTTAATATAATATTGCTTCGATTTAGTCACACTGTCATCGACTATGCTATGCACACTCAGGTCCAGACAACCAACAAGCACAAGGATGCAGTGGATATACTTTATATAGTTACCCAGTCCAATAATCATTCGACCCCAAGAAAACCATAGTTACCATGCCCAATATTTCAGTTTTCAAAATACCATACACACAACACGACATGCGTGAGAAACACCAAGCATTTTTAACCAAAGCCAGCTATCATCCAAAAATTATTAGTGCAAATACTAGTGACTGTATATCAACCAAACAATTCTCCACTGTTGTGAAAAATCAATCAACCGAGCAAGCTGCGGTAGCTATGTCTACCCACACATCTAATCGAATTGGGGCAGAGGCCCTTTCCAGTAAAAATACTGAGCTATTAACATAAGGAGGGTGGATGTATATTTTGAAGTTGAAATTGGCAACAAAGGGTTCATCCTTATCATCACAGATGCAGTAACTCAATTCTAAAACAACATGATTTTGATATGACCAACTGGGCAAATTCATATTCACAAGTAATCGACCATACATTCGATCCATGATAACCCGTAACAACTTGACAAGGACAACAATATCCTTTACAAAATTTGAGATTGGAGGGTTAAGGGTCCACTCTGTAGCCAACACCAGGGAATGGAGCCAACTCCTCGTAATGGTGGAAATTTCAAGGCCAAGGGTGTGCACACAGAGGGAGACATGATTCATTTGCGGACAGGTAACAATCCATGACAGGGGTCCTAAAAAAAAATGGGAGGCTCTCATTCGGCTGAGCAATTTATTTAATGCACGCAGGGTATAACCCTCTTGTTCTTTGTCCAAACTACCACAATACTAAGGTGAAGACAGGGTCGAGTTAAGAACAAAACACTCATTTTGTGACCCTTAGTGGTGGAAACAAACAATGCTGAAGTGAAACACAACCTAGTGACGCAAAAAACCTTCGACCATTAAACCCAAGAAAGCTAGAGACTGGATTTAGTGACAGTGCGTGAAGATAGCTATCCACCCAAGAATTAAACAAAAACTCTCCGACTAAACCAATAGTGGTAATAGAGAGCTATCACTAGGAAGACCAATAACCTCTACGAACTCAAAAATATTATAGGAAGAACCATCCACTCTTCATTCAAGAACCAAAATTTCACATAGTTGCAATGCTCAGGAAAAACACAAACCCATACACCTGAGCCAATAATCATTTCATAACCAGAGGGAAGTCACGAATGGACAAAAAAAAGGACATACCTGTTAATCGAATTTCTTAAAACGAGAGCTGGCCAAGCGATTCCTCCCTACTAAAATTCCAGAGCATAACACAACAACAAGATCGAACAATAGATCGACTAGGGTGGTGGCTAACAAGAAGAGTAGAGGCGACGTTTAGTAAATGCACATCGCCTCCACCCAAATCTCATTAACTCAAAAATACATGCCAACAAATTCTCCATTAACACGACTAATCAAC
Organism: Picea engelmannii; assembly: GCA_009831015.1. Classification (NCBI taxonomy): domain Eukaryota; kingdom Viridiplantae; phylum Streptophyta; class Pinopsida; order Pinales; family Pinaceae; genus Picea; species Picea engelmannii. The sequence goes on from ML787316.1 coordinate 89,369, forward strand.
CATGTATCGAAACCATCACCACATTAAAAGCCAGTAGCCCAATCACCATATCCCATTTCTCATCATATAACTCAAAAACAATCGCCTAACCATCAATGTTCACCACCTTATCAAATGAGTGACCGACGTTCAATCTATCCAAACATACCATATGTATATTGGCCACATAATTCCATTAACTATTGCATAACCATTAGCATTGTCATATTGCCAAATGCACCACCAACATTTCAACCATATGCATATTAAACATGTAATTCAATCAAAATTTCATAACCATTTACTTTCTAGCTAGGGTTTAGCAATAATCATCAAGTCTTTTCATGCATGTAGTATAGTTAGGATAGCTTTAAAATCTTCCCCTGGCAATTGTTTCTCATTTCCTTCAATTTATTCGCATGTGGTATTGCAAAACTAGTTCCCTTTTCTTTGCATTTGTTATAGTATTTTGCCTTTCATATAATTTCACTAACATGTTGGTTATGCAGGTGCGATAAGAACATATAGTAATGACATTAATGAATAACATAGGTTGTAGTAACATAAATAATCAACCCTTCATAAGCTCGATTTATAACCAATACCAACACGATCTTCATCAACCATGTGAGTCGTGTCGCACATCATCTCAACATAAAAAATGAATAGATCTGCTCTCCAATAGTTCAAGGGGGTCCCACCTACTAGTATTATTTAGTTTTTATAATACGCTTTAGCAACACTTTGCTGGTGAAACTTCGTTGACGTTTTCAATCTTCAACAGACATTATCTGATTGGACGAAAATTTAAATTAAAGATAGATCATTGTGGATTGCAACATATATTAACTCAAAGTGACTTGAACGTGCGATAAAGGCATTGGTCATAATTACTTAGTGAATATGACTTTGAGATTACTTACATTAAATTAACGGTGAATAGAGTAGCAAATGCGTTGAGTTGGAGACCACTCATATTCTCGGTAATGCTTCTTAAGATAAATCTTTGAGAAAATATTCTTTCTTTACAGTTTGACGATGATTGGTACAAGGAATTTAAGGATAGTATTGTACAAGATACCATGATGGTACCAAAGTATGAAGGTTATTCTTTTGACAATGACGGATTGATGAGGTATAACAGAAGAATTTGCGTACTGTCTAACAACGAATTAAGAAGTTTGATTTTAAGCGAAGCTCATCAAGCAATATATATGGATCATCCGAGAGTCATGAAGATGAAGGAAGAACTTAATCCTTTATTCTTCTGGAAAGGAATGAAATAAGACATATTAAGTTACATGGCGAGATGTCTAGAATGTCAGAAAGTGAAGGTTGAACATAAACATCTGGCAGGATTGTTACAACCACATTCTATTCCTGAATCGAAATGGGAGGTCATTTCAATGGATTTTGTTGTTGGATTGTCACTGACGGTAAGGAGACATGACATGAAGAGTGCACACTTTATTTTAGTACGTACGACATATCAGGTGCTAGACATATCCAGAGTATTTGTTAGCGATATTGTGAGGTTACATGGTGTACCAGGAAAGATCATATCTGATCATGGATTGATGTTCACAAGACAATTTTGGAAAATTTTCCAAGAGGCTTTGGGAACACAACTGAATTTTAGTACAACATATAACCTAGAAACAAATGAAAAAAAAGAAGAACAAACTAGATCTTAGAGGATATGCTTCAGATGTACGTGATGGATCAACAAAAGCGTTGGGAGGACTTCTTTCCATTGGTAGATTTTGCATACAACAAAAGTTACCAAAGTATGATTAATATGGCATCGTTTGAGTTTCCTTACGGGCGACCATGTTGGACGCCGTTGATTTGGGATTGACTTTAGGATAGGGTCCTAGTGGGATTGGAAGTGATCCAAGAAATGGAAGAACATATGCAATCGATAAGACAAAGGATTAAAGAGGTGCAAGATCGACAAAAGAGTTATGTTGATGCGCATCACATGGACCACAATTATGATATTGGCGACAGAGTTTTCTTGCGGGTAAAACCACATAAGAGTTCGATCAAGTTTGGAAAGGGTGATAAACTCTCTCCTAGGTTTGTGGGACCTTTCAAGGTTGTGGAAAAGAAAGGACTCGTGGATTATCGACTAACCTTGCCTGATTCTTTGAGGTGTATGTACGATGTATTTCATGTACCTGTTTTACGACATTATATTAGTGATCCATCAAATGTTATTGACATGATATATTTGCAGGCGTCAGATGAGGGTGCTCTCATGGAGGAGCCAATCCGCATTATGGACCATCGCACTCGAAAGCTACGACATCAAATAGTTGATCAGGTCAAGGTACAGTGGGACAATTATAGACCACACTCGGCTACATGGGAGGACGAATATGAGATGCATCAACATTTTACTTATTTGTTTGATAGATTAGATATGTAGACCCATGTCAGATACATTTATTTACTTGAATTTATAAACTGTACAAACTTCGGGATGAAGTTTAAAACAAGAGGAGGTGTATGTAACATCCCGTTATATTGATCACACTTTCATTGACTTATTATTTGAGGACACTTCCGTGCAAGTGATCCGGTTATGGTACATTATGATTTAGTATCGATTATAAGTTATATATGATGATGATGATGTATTGTGATTTATTGTTACTTTAAGATAATATGTATTGATAGATATTTTTGATGAGTTCTCCTGAGTGTGTAGGACACATGGAAGCTTCTGGATTTTGATGACATCAATGGAATTCCTTGGACTCCAGATTCAGTTAGGGAGTGGATTGTATTTGTTTAAGTATTTCATTTACACACATGTGATATATGGTTGATTTCAGTATGATATATGTGTATGGATTATTGACACTGTCTTTTTCAATGGATGCAAGATTGATGATGCTTGTTAATTTGAATCACATAAGGATTAAAGGGTCCATGCACATAAACCAAACATTTTAGCGAGAGGTGTGGCAACGTCCCTATCACATCCTACTAGGACTTTCGCCGTGACCTGAACTGTAGGATAACAATTACCTAGTTCAAAAGGTCCATGATGTCATGAGGTAAAACTGAGACAATCACTCACGAAGAGTTATAAGGGGCACACACTAAGGTGGAATCCTTATTCATTAGAAGCCCTTAGTATCTCACAAGGTCGACCAAATGTAGTGTTGACTCCAAGGTCAGAAAAACTTCCAAAACCAGTCAAAGGTGAGTGGCACCCTTGGAGAACAGAGGTGCATCTTGAAGGGCACATCATGAAATTAAATTGTGAGTCAATAAATCTAGATGGCCTAGTGAATTAATAAAATGATGAGACCTTGATAGGACAGGGTATTAATTAATCATTAAATAGTAAAATTAGAATCCTAACACGAGTCTAAGACTAAGTCTATACTAAGTCTAAGTTTAAATTAAATGAAGGATTGTTGGCACAAGGGTGGACCTAGGGTTCAGCACTACAACAACGCACCAACAAAACCCTAACTACCAGCCCTTTCGACAACACCTGTGAAGCAGATGAAGTCTCACCCGAGGTAGAGACAGGGGTGGTTGCAGGACTCAAATGTCTACAACCTTAGTTGGGACATAGATCTGTGATTCTAACACTTAACAGAGCACTCAACAGTTAACATTCATCAATATGCAGTCTTAGTTACAACACAGTTAAACCCTAATTACAGAGTATCACAGTATTCATCCAGATCTAAGGTATTTAAGCACTAAGCATGTGTATTGTTGACCCTTGACCAAGTTTTGGGTGATTCTTGGTCATAGTGACCTATTTTGGGACTTCGACAACCTATTGAAGGAGGAGCGCAAGACGAAGCAGAGATCACGGGATCTCAGCCCACTTTTGGATCCTTTTTGGGTTTTTGGGAATATGTAACGAGAATGGGATGTTGGCCCATGGGTTTACCCATGTTTAGGCCTATTTTGTAATATATAAATAGATGCCTAGGCTCGATAGAAAAATAAGGGAGTTAGTGCATCTATGTGATGTGAATGTATGCTAAGTGCAAGTAGAGTTTGTAAGCACTTTGTGCATGACAGTAAGAGACTTGTAGAGCTAAGTGCAGGTACTTGTAAAAGATTGTGGAAGGCTGAGTGTTGTAACGCAAGGAAGAAGGATCTAGCGAGCTGCACAAATCTTTTGTCCTGTGTAGAGTAAGGGTTTTGATGTCTTTGTGCTTGTAACCGATTGACTGAAGACAATAAATAATAAGAGTTGGTGGATGTAGCCCCAGGGTGGGGGTGAACCACGTAAGCACTGTGTTGTCTTGCTTTGTGCTTGTCTGAATGTGTTTATGTCTTCTTTTACTAAGTGCTTTGAGATGATTAGATAGATCTGCTAATGATTAGTGCTAATGACATGTGAGAATGTTAGATCTAATCCATATGAATGTGCTTAGTGCTTGATCTGCTAGATCTACCTCCCTGTTTATGCTAAGTGCTTAAGTACGTTATATCAGTGTGAATGTTGCGAAGGCCTGTTTTATTAGCGAAGTAGATGTTGATTGTATATTGAGGAACTGACGATGCTAAGTGCTTTATTAAGTATTATAATCACATATCTGTGTCCCAGCTAAGGTTGCAGACACCTGAGTCTTCCAACCACCCCTGCCTCTACCTCGAGTGAGAATTCATCTGCTTCGCAGGTGTTGCTGAAAGGGCCGGTAGTTAGGGCTTTGTTGGTGCGTTGTTGTAGCATTGAACCCCGGGTTTGCCCCTGTGCCAAAAAATGGTTCCATTGTCAGGACCTGAAACTGTGATTGCTGGGAACTGAGAAAGAAGAGGCTCTGTGTAAAGATTCATCTTGAAATTGTGAAAGCTCTATGCATAGATCTGTGCCCTAGTGCGCAGCATTCTACTTGACCTAAGAATCTCTGTGCTAAGGAAAAGAGGTTGGATCTGAAGAAAAGAAGCAAGATCTAAAATCTTTGTGCTCTAAGAAAGGAAAAAGTGAGAATTTCTGATTAAAATAGGTAAGATCTGCAAGCTCTGTGCTTTGATAAAGGTAAGAATAGTTAAAAGTTTTAGATCTGGAAGTTTTGCGCTCTGTAGAAGTAAGATAAGTGGAAAATTTTTGTTTCTAGAGTATGGATCTAGGTATGTTTAATAGAGTCTATCCTAGTTTGAAAACTAGGGTATTAATAGATGAAAGAAGATTTGGTATGGGTAGATCTGATAAGAATAGTGAAAGATATGTTATACCTATGCATAGAAAGAATGTTTGGACTAACAAATGGATGCAGGATCCTAGAAATAATTTTTTACAGGATAGCTACCATGATCCTAGTGCGCAGTACATGAGAAGATGGAGATTATTTAAGAGAAAGAGAGGATTAACCCTCTATTACAACTACAGAAAACTAGGACATCTTGCTAAGGCATGCCCTGGGAGAAGACCTGGTTATCTTTGTTGCAAAGTTATGAACCATGAAGTGTTGGATTGCCCTAGAATGATAACTGAGCTTGAAAGTATGAACATAAGACAAGAAAAACCTAAGGCTATAAAAGAACCCCATAAATAATCAGAGAAGGTATTGCTATAGATGAAAGAAGCCTTGAATGACCACCGACATGTTATATTATCAAATATCTTTAAAGACAAGGAATTCCTTGAAGCAAGAATAAGAGACTTCGACATTGACTATGTTCTAGATGAGGAAACAGAGGTGAATATCATGACAGAGAGAACTTGGGAAGCTATAGGAAGGCCTGCTATGATTCCTTCATTAGGAGGAATAGGGGTATTAAGAGGAAAACTGGTAAACCTATGTGGAAATCTCACTCAGATATCTATGAATTCCAATGGAACTTCGACAAAAGAAGATTTTGAGATCATTCAATTTATTGAGGACTACGCCCTGTTTACCATGTTACTAGGGAAACCTTGGATTGAAAAAGATCAAGCCAAATGAAAAGAAGAAGAAGAAGTTTTGGAGCAGAAGAGACAAGAGTTAAACAATTTCATGACTAGAAGATCACATACTTGATTGAAGAACATAAGAATAGGTCGAAGCTACTTAACACTAGAGACCCAGATGTCGAAGCTGCAAGAACATTATAAGACCTGCAGAATACTGAAGTACCTATCTTGGATAAAGAAGAGGTGTTAATCCCGAATCCTAGGAAAGAATCTCAACAACGCGAAGTGACTATGACCAAAGAAGATAAGAATTAGAATGGAAAAAGGACTACCGAGATGAAGCTCACTGGGAGGAAGGCTAGAAAGCTAATTAAGAAGAGAGATAAGTTTGAAAAGTTACAGAAGGTTCCAGAGGGAACTTTGCAGACAAAAAATTTGCATAATGGGAGCTTCGCCAGGATATCAGAACAACGACACATGGCACTTCGCCATGGCGAGGCAATATAGTCATTGGGACCAATATATCCATTCAACTGCCACTTCAAGCGGGTCAAAAAACATTTATAGCTCGACACGAGACCGTTGGACTGTGCCATAACTGACAGAACAAGAGTTAATGAGGCTTCATACCTGTTACAAGCGAACCGTTGCCGAGTTTCCTATTTATCCCATCACACCATGCACGAAGAACACTTTTGCTAACCAATAATTTGAGCCTGCAGACCAAGTGAATTGTATATAGTAATCATTTCCCTCTTACTATTTATTCTAGTGCAGTATCTGAGTTAATTGTGAACCTGATATTATTAATCCCGAGCGCGTATGTCTGACGAGCTCACTGTAGTTGAAGAATCAGTAACATAAGTACTCCTCGACTTGATGACTGAAAGAGTCATGTCGGAGAGAGGATTGTCTACCGGTCTACAAGCATCATCAACGAGAGGAATGCCGACCTCTCGGTCCACTGCTCGAGCCGGACCATCACGACCAGTAGATGAGAAGTGAACTAAGCACATAGACGATCTCACAAATGCTAAGTTGATTCCGAGCATTTTACCTGCCTATCTACCACCTCTGAGAGACACAATAAATCGAGACCGTGGTCCCAGAGACTTTGAGTACGAATTGGTCACTGCGTACCTCCCGAAGGGGATATGCGCAGTTCACACAGATCAAGAAAAGATAGCAGCGTTAAAGTTTAGTGACTTCAACCTCGACGACAGGAAGGTCTACAACATGCTCACCCCACATAAGTACTCAACCAGGAAAAAAGGAAAGAATTCAAAGATCATCCCTCAATCATGGACCCATAACCTCGCGCAGTCCACACTACTCAACATCATGAAGATTCCTCACTTCAAAAGGCACCAAGAAGTGAATGCATGCGTCAATGTTGTTGTCTTGTTACCATGGCGAATACTTGTGGTTAAGCTGTCGTATCACAGTGGATCCGACATTAATCAATTAGATCACACGAATGAGTATGCAAGGCCTTGATCCATAGGATTTCTACCCTGAAAAAACAATGGATTGCACTCTAGCACAAAGGATCAAGGACACCTACGGAGATGTCGAAAAGGGAACGGGAGGCTATAAGGTAGCTTCTATCCAAAGCAACGCAGTGCACCTAGCCTGTCAATTGGTCACAGGAAAGTTAGTTAACAAGAAACGACCCACCCAAGTGACTGGTTTTGTAGTCGACCTCGCAGGAAAGTGCATAGAGGGCCTACAAATGAATTGGGCAAAGTACCTCATGAACTAGTTGGAACTGGACTGCAGGGAAGCGCAAGATCAAGGATATGAGTTCCACTTCAGTTGGCTTCTAATATTGATTTCTTTCATCGCATGGGAGATGCCGGAAGGTGCGACCTTCCCAGACATCGATCCCTTTGAACCTTTGGCTGTGAAGTTTAGTACACTGTGGTATTCTAGTGACATGAACAGGCAATGGAAATCAAATTCCATATTCCACACATATTAAAATCAGCTGAAGTTAGCTATCCAGTCCAAGCCTTGCATCACACCAAATACTCTCCACAGGTTTTGGCCTTTAATGAAATTCAGCATGGACCGCCATTTCATTTATATTACAACGCACGCTGACGAGCACAAGCAACGACTCCAATCTTACTACAAGTTGACAGAGGAGGACGTAGAAGAAATCACAAAGGACTGGTTGACGTACCTCCTCATTCCAATAGACCCTACAGAGATATCCGATTTAGACAGTCCAAAAATTGTGTCGGATACACCCGGACCTAGCAATATAAAGAAGATCGAAGATGTCATGATTTAGATAGCGCATCCGTGAAGACCGCTGCCATCTGAACAGAGCAAGGAGGAGATGGAGGAGAGATAGATGACATATAAATTGAATAGAAGAAAGGCAAGGTTACACTGCCTAGAGACGAGGAGGATCCCTCGAAGAAAAGGAAGGTTCCCCCCCGAAGCCTTCTTCTTGGAAGAAATCAAGAGAATCTATGACCAAAATGTAGACCATCCTCACCTCCAACAACTTCGATTTCATCATAGAAGCCATGAATAATGCTTTGCTAGAGATAATAGAGAAGCAAGAAGCTAAGCAGGAGGAGCTGTTCCATCGGATTAAGGACGAGCTCTAAGGAGTGCAATAGGCACTACAATGCAGTCGCGCAGTCTCCACTGCACCTCTGTCAGCAGGAACATCATAGCTGGGAGATGAGCTAGCTCAACTCCACTGCATCACTGATACAGTCAAAGCTCACCTTCGACGAGCTCAGGAAGAAATAGTGCAAGCTACCCAGGCTTTGGCACAAGTACAAGGAGACCTTGTAGAACAACGCAGTGCTACAGAATGGGAAAATCTTGCTCTCCAAGCGAAGTGGGATGAAGAAAAATCACAACTGCAGCAAAGCAAGAAACAGTTGCTCACAGAGCAACTCGAAGTAAAGGAAATGGTTCACATAACACTTCACTCTGTGATAGTCGTAGAAGTAAATACCGAAGAGCAAGTTCCACAGCAGATGGCACAACTTGAAGAAGTAATCCAGCACCTCCAACAACGCATAGGAGACTTGGAGCTCCGCACTGTGCCCGAGACCCCTCAAGATGTAAGAGACCAAATGGGATCAACTTCCCGCAATGCATTTGACAGACTGAAATATATTTCCTTGGAGTGCAAGAAACAAAGTAACCACAACGCCCAAACATATGAGAACCTCACCGAGAATCCAGAGTTACAGGCATTAGAGTCACAACTCAAGGAAGCAAAGTAGCACGCAGACACACTACAGGCGCAATTGAAGGCCTTGTCGACTGTGGAAAGAATGAAGTGGTCTTAGGAGAAATGCACCTCCCAACAGTAGATCCATACAATTCAAAGAAGAGTGATGGAAGTTACTCAACTACTTCAACTAGTGCAAGATAAGGCGTGCCAATTATTCACAGAGGTTGAAAGCTGAGGAGCAGAGCTAGAACAGGTTTTCATCACAACAGAACAATGCCTAGAAGGGCCTGTAACCGACGCAGTGATCCAGGAGTTCACCAAGCAAGAGGTCATCACACAACAGTAGGTCGAAGTAGCTCGAGCCAAGCTCGAGGCCTTTGAAATAGAACTTGTCAGATAAGAGTGACTTGGGATGAGTCGTAGGTGAGTGTTGGGGGCATGTTGGCCCTTGATCAAGTTTTGGGAGATTCTTGGTCATAGTGACCTATTTTGGGACTTCGACATCTTGTTGAAGGAGAAGGGCAAAACAAAGAGGATATCACGGGATCTCGACCCACTTTTGGATCCTTTTTGGGTTTTTGGGAATATGTAATGGGAATGGGATGTCGGCCCATGGGTTTACCCATGTTTAGGCCTATTTTGTAATATATAAATAGACGCCTAGGATAGATAGAAAAACAAGGGAGTTAGTGCATCTATGTGATGTGAATGTATGCTAAGTGCAATTAGAGTCTGTAAGCACTTTGTGCATGACTGTAAGAGACTTGCAGAGCTAAGTGTAGGTACTTGTAACAGATTGTGGAAGGTTGAGTGTTGTAACGCAAGGAAGAAGGATCCAGCGAGCTTAGCAGATCTTCTGTCCTGTGCGGAGTAAGGGTTTTGATGGCTTTGTGCTTGTAACTGATTGACTGAAGACAATAAAGAAGAAGAGTTGGTGGACGTAGCCCCAGCATGGGGGTGAACCACGTAAACACTGTGTTGTCTTTATTTGTGCTTGTCTTAATGTGTTTATGTCTTCTTTTTCTAAGTGCTTTGAGATGATTAGATAGATCTACTTATGCTTAGTGCTAATGACATGTGAGAATATTAGATCTGATCCATATGAATGTTCTTAGTGCTTGATCTGCTATATCTACCTCTCTGTTTATGCTAAGTGCTTAAGTACGTTATATCTGTGTGACTGTTGTGAAGCCCTGTTTTATTAGCGAAGTAGATGTTGATTGTATATTGAGGAACTGACGATGCTAAGTGATTTATTAAGTATTATAATCATAGATATGTGTCCCAGCTAAGGTTGCAAACACCTGAGTCTTGCAACCACCCCTGCCTCTACCTCGGGTGAGACTTCATCTACTTCACAGGTGTTGCCGAAAGGGACGGTAGTTAGAGCTTTGTTGGTGCATTGTTGTAGCATTGAACCTTGGGTTTGCCCCTATGCCAACATGTACATAAGTCATATCTAACATCCATCCACATTATTAAGCACTAAGCATCAACAGATCTATCTATCATTCATCTATATTAAATCACTAAGCAAGTAAACACATAAAGACATCAATACATCACACAAAGCATATAAACACAGCATGTACGTGGTTCACCCCCACCCTGGGGCTATGTCCACCAACTCTTCTCTTCTTTATTATCTTTGGTCAAGCTTCTTATAGGCACATAGCATCCAAGTTCTACTCCACAGAATATATGAGATCTACGCGCACTCCGCCAGATCCTCCTTCTTCTAGCTAGGGTACAACACCAAGCCTTCACACAGTCTCTTACAGTTAATTACACTAGCCTTGCAAGCCTCACATAGTATGCACAAAGAACTTACAACTCTTGATCACATAGATCCAACTCTAGCACTTAGCACATCGACCTACTAGGTCTCTTTCTTACATCGCCTAGCTACTTATTTATACATTACAAAATAGGCCTAAACATGGGTAAACCCATGGGCCGACATCCCATACCCATTACATAATCCCAAATCCCAAAAAGGGCCCTAAAAGGGGCTGCTATCCCACGATCTCTACTTCGTATTGCGCTTTGCCTTTGACAGCCTGTCTAAGTCCCAAAATTAGGTCAAACATGACCAAGAATCCTCAAAACTTGGTCAAGGGCCAACAGGCCCCCAACACTCACCTGTGACTCATCCCGAGTCACTCTGATATGATTAGTTTTGCTTCAAAAGCCTTGATCTTGGCTCAATCTTCTTCGACTTGTTGTTGTGCCACAACCTCCTATTCAACGAACTCTTGGATGACTGCTTCGTTGACAGGTCCCTCTAGGCGATGTTCAACTGCAATGACGACTTTATCCAGTTCCACTCCTCGGCCTTCGATATATGTGAACAGTTGGTAAGCCTCATCCTATACATGTTGGAGCCTCTGAGTTACTTCCATAACTCTACTTTGAATAGTGTGGACCTACTGCTGGGTAGTGCATTTCTCTTGGGATAGCTTCATTCTTTCCACAGCTGGCATGGGCTTCAACTATGCCTGTATTGTCTCTGCTTGTTGCTTCGCTTCCTGTAGTTGTGAGTCCAGTGCCTTCAATTCTGGATTCTCAGTGACTCACTCATACGTCTGGGTATTTTAATCACTTAGTTTCTTGCATTCCAGGGAAAGGATTTTTATTCTTTCAACTACGGTTCAAGAAGTTTCTTCTCTTTGATCCCTTACATCCTGCGGGGTGTTAGGTATGGTGCAGAGCTCTAAGTCTGCTATTCGTTGTTGTGGCTGTTGGATAGCTTTTGCAAGTTTCTCTACTTGATGCGTGAATCATTATTATTCCTGTGGTTCTAATCCTATCACAGAGTGGAGTGCTCTGTTGACTGCTTCTTTCACTTCGAGTTGCTCTGCGAGCAACTGTTTGTTTTCTTGTTTCATATGTACTTTCTATTCTTCAAAATTTTCTTGGAGAGCAACCTTCTCCTGTTCTGCAACTTTGCATTGTTCTACGATTATGCCTTGCACCTTCTTCAAGGTCTGGGTGGCTTGTTCTATTTCTTATTGTATGTGACGAAGACAAGATTTGATCGCATAAGCTAGTCATTGGAGTTGGGCTGGATCATCTCCCAACTCTGGTTCTCTTGATGGTAGGGGCACAGTGGAAACTGTGTGGATGGACTGAAGGGCCTGCTATACCCCTTAGAATTCGACCTTAATTCTGTCGTAAATTTCCTCCTGCTTAGCTTCTTGTTTCTCCATGACTTCCAGTGAAGCGTCGTTTAGGGCTACTATGATGAAGTCAAAATCATCGGTAGTGAGCACAATCTTCACCTTGGTCACGGTGGCTCTCAATTTCTTCTAGGAAGAAGGTTTCAGGGGAGAAACCTTCCTCTTCTTCAGAGGATCAACCTTGTCTCTGGGCGATGTTACTTCACATTGCTTCTGTTAATATCCTTTGCCATTTATCTCTTCTACTTCATCATCACCCCCTCGGTCAGGTGATACTGAAGTCGTCTTTCTTGAGGGGTTGCTTAAGTCTTGGACCTCTTCGGTCTGCTTCGTTCTGCTAGGTCTGGGTGTATCATGTTCTTTGTGTGTGGTCTCTGGGATGTCAGGGTCAGACATATCTGCAGGGTTTGCTGGAATAAGGAGGTCTACGGACCAGTCCTTACTGATCTCCTCAAGGTCCTCTTCCCTGAGTTTGTAGTACGACTGAAGTTGCTCCTTATGTTCATCGCCTCACGCTGTAAGGTAGATGAAGTGCTGATGTGCGCAGAACTTCATTAAAGGTCGGAAACTTTGTAGGGTGTTCGAAGTCATGCGATGTTCAGATTCGATGGCTCTCTTTAGCTGAAGGTAATATGTGTGAAAAAAAATGTTCGATTGCCACTGTTTGTTCATATCACTCTAGTACCAGAGTGTGGTGAACTTCGCAGCAAGTGGCTCAAATGGTTCAATATCCGGAAAGGTTGCACCTTTTGGCATCTCCCAGGAAACAAAGGCGATGAGGATTAGGAGCCAGCTAAAATGAAACTTGTAGTCGTGATCCTATGCTTTGCGACAATCTAGTTCCAGCTGATTAACTAGGTACTTCGCCCAGTTCATCTGTAGACCTTCCACACACTTCCCTGCGAGGTCAATGACAAATCCTGTGAACTGCGTAGGTCTGTTCTTCCTTAATAACTTTCTGGCTATTAACTAGCAGGCTATGTGTACTGCGTCATTCTGGATGGAGGCCACCTTGTAGCCTCGCATCCCCTTTTCAACATCACCGTATGTATCCTTGATCTTCTGTGCTAGTGCATGATCTATGGCTTTTCTTGGATAGAACTCCTGTGGGTCGGGTCCTTGCATACTTAATCCTATGATCCTATGGATCAACGTCGGATTGACTGTGATACAATGGTATAGCCATAAGTAGCCACCATGGTAACATGAAAGGAGTAGCTTAACACAGGCGTTGACTTCCTGGTGCCTTATGAAGTGTGGGATTTTCATTATGTTTAACAAGGTGGACTGCATGAGGTTCATCATCCACAGTTGGGGGATTATATTTGATTTCTTCCCCTTCGTCCTGGTCAGGTATTTATACGGGGTGAGAATACTATAGTTCTTGCGATCTCTGAGGTTGAAGTCACTGAACTTCAACACTGTGATCTTGTCCTGCTGGGCTTGAACTATGCGTATCCCCTTTGGGAGGTACGCAGTAACCATGGTGTACTTGAAATCTCTTGGCACACTATCACGACTCACCACGTCGGCCAGAGATGGGATGTAGTCGGGAAATATGGTCGGGATCAACTTCACATTTTCTAGGTCATCTCTATGGTTGGTTCTCTTTTCTGTTGATGGTCAGGACGGTCCGGCTTCGTGAGCAGTCGACGAAGAGGCTTGCACTCCTCTCGTCGATGAGGATTTTACACCCACAGACATCACTCTTTCAGACATGACTCTCTCAATCATGAGGTCGATGAGTACTTCCTTCACAGACTCTTCAAGTGCGCTAAGTTCTTCGAACATACACGCTCGTGGTTGAATATCTTGGGTTCGAAGAGTAACTGCTCAATGCAATGGGATGGATGGAAATAGCACAATGATCACTGTGAAAAATAAACTATTATGCAGGCTCAGATAGTCACGGTTGTTAAAAGTGTTCTCGTTGCATGGTGCGATGGGATAAATAGATAACTTGGAAATAGATCTCTTACAATGACTGAGAAGCCTTCATTAACTTAGTTTTGTCCATTATGGCATGGTTCCAATGGTCTGGTGGTGAACTTTCTTGACCATAAATTCCTTTCTACCCGTTCGGGCAGTCAGTCGAACGGTTATATTATTTCCAACGGCTATATTGCTTCGCCATGGCGAGGTGCCATACGACGCAGTTCTTATATCCTGACGAAGTTCCAATTTTGCAAATTTTCCTTCTGCAAAGTTCCCTCTGGGACCTTCTGTAACTTTTCGATCTTAGCTTTCTTCTTACTTAGTTTTTGGGCCTTCTTTCCAGTGAGCTTCATCTCGGTATTCCTTTTTCCATTTTGATTCTTATCTTCTTTTGGCAGAGTAACTTTGCGTTGTTGAGATTCTTTCCTAGAAATCAGGGGCAATACTTCATTTGTATCTGGAATAGGTACTTCAATGTTCTATAGGTCTTCTAGTGTTCTTCCCACTTCGATATCCAAGTCTCTAGTTTTAAATAGCTTTGCTCGATTCTTCTATTCTTCAATCAAGTGTGCGATCCTCCTAGTCATGAAATCTTTCAACTCTTGCTTCTTTTTTTCTAAGACTTCTTCTTCTTTCCTTCTGGCCTAATCTCCTTCAATCCAAGGTTTGCCAAGTAATATAGAAAATGGAGTGTTGTTCTCAATAAATTTAACAACTTCAAATTCTTCCTCTGTCGAAGTTCCATGAGCACTCATAGATATCTAGGTAAGTCTTCCACATAGGGTTATCAACTTTCCTCTGAATAATCCTATTCCTCCCAATGAAGGAATCATAGCAGGCTCCCCTAAAAGTTCCCAAGTTCTTTTTGCCATGATATTCACCCGTGTTTCCTCATCCAGAACACAGTCAATGTCGAAGTCTCATATTCTTGTTTCAATGCACTCTTTTTCTTTGAAGATCTCTGATAAGCTGATATGTCGGTGGTCATTAAGGGTTTATTTCATCTGTAGTAATACTTTTTCTAATTCTTTCTGGGGTTCTGTCATAATCTCAGTTGCTTGACCTTCCTCATGGTCTTCTTGTCTCATATTCATACTTTCAACCTTAGCAATCATTCTAGGGTAATCCAAAACTTCATTGTCCATAGCTTTGCAATAGAGGAAACTAGGTCTTCTACCAGGGAATTCTTTAGGCAGATGTCCTGGTATTCTGCAACTATAACAAAGGGTTAATACCCTCTTTCTCTTAAATTATCCCCAACCTTTCCTGTACTGCACACTAGGATCATGGTAGATAACCTGCAAAAAAATCTTTCTAGGATCCTGCATCCATTTGTTAGTCCAAACAATCTCTCTATGCATAGGTATAACATATCTTTCACTATTCTTATCAGATCTACTCATATCAAATATTCTTTCTTCTATCAGTGCCCTAGTTTTCAATCTAGGACAAATCTTATCAAAAATACCTAGATTCATACTTTAGAAACAAAAAATTCCACTAATCTTATCTTCACCAAAGCACAAAGCTTCCAGATCGAAAATTTTTCACTATTATTACCTCTATCAGAGCACAAGGCATTCAGATCTTACCTCTTTTCTTCAGATCAAAATTCTTTTCTTAGCACATAGCTTCACAGATCAAGTAGAATATTGTGCACTAGAGCGACAGATCTACGCACAAATATTTCACAATTTCAGGTCATATATTCGCACAAAGCTTCTTTTTCCTCAGTTCCTAGCAATCATAGTTTCAGGTTGGATCTTTGCACAAAGCTTCTTCTTCCTCAGTTCCCAACAATCACAGTTTCAGGTTCCGACAACAGAACCATTTGTTGGCACAAGGGCAGACCCAGGGTTCAACACTACAATAACGCACCAACAAAACCCTAACTACCGACCCTTTTGGCAACACCTACGAAGCAGATGAAGTCTCACCCAAGGTAGAGGCAGGGGTGGTTGTACGACTCAGATGTTTGCGACCTTAGCTGGGACACAGATCTTTGATTCTAATACTTAACAGAGCACTCAACAGTTAACATTCATCAATTTCCAGTCTTAGTTACATCGCAGTTAAACCCTAATTATAGAGTATCATAGTATTCATCCAGATTTAAGGTATTTAAGAACTAAGCATGTGTACATAAGTCAGATCTAACACCCATCCACATTATTAAGAACCAAGCACCAATAGATATATCTATCATTCATCTATATTAAATCCCTAAGCAAGTAAACACATAAACACATCAATACATCACACAAAGCATAACAACACAACATGTACGTGGTTCACCCCCACTTTGGGGCTACGTCCACCAACTCTTCTCTTCTTTATTATCTTTGGTCAAGCTTCTTATAGGCACATAGCATCCAAGTTCTACTCCGCAGAAGATAGGAGATCTACGTGCACTCCACCAGATCCTCCTCCTTCTAGCTAGGGTACAACACCAAGCCTTCACACAGTCTCTTACAGTTACTTGTACTATCCTTGAAAGCCTCACACAGTATGCACAAAGTACTTACAACTCTTGATCACATAGATCCAACTCTAGCACTTAGCACACCGGCCTACTAGGTCTCTTTCTTACATCGCCTAACTAATTATTTATACATTACAAAATAGGCCTAAACATGGGTAAACCCATGTGCGACATCCCATACCCATTACAAATCATGAATCCAAAAAAGGGCCTTAAAAGGGGCCGAGATCCCGCGATCTCCTCTTTTTCTTGCGCTTCGCCTTTGACATCCTGTCGAAGTCCCAAAATTAGGTCAAACATGACCGAGAATCCTCAAAACTTGGTCAAGGGCCAACAAGGACTAAATAAAATATGAAATAAGTTAAAAGATTTGAGATAAATTCAAACTCTAGGAAAAATGGGAATTGAAATTTTAAAGTTGGGAAAATTTCACTTGTGCATGAAAATAATAAAAAGTATTTTTTAAATATAAAGAAATAAACCATGAGATAATAGGTGTACACATAGAATAACATCTTGAGTCAAATTACCACTAAGTGTAACTAAAAGAAGACTCCTAATTCAACTCTAACTAAGATCTAGTTAGGGTTCACTCATTAAATGAGAATTTGGGGAACAAAGGGACAACTAAGAGCGAAAATAGGAACACATTGGGGAATGTGAGGGAATTTGGATTTTTAAATAAAATAAAAATGGTAAATACTTGTGCAACTTGGGGAGAGTGTGACAACCAATGTGTGGGTGAATAATCATAATCAAATTAATTTAAAAAGTTAATTAATTGTGCATGAGGACATGTGTCAGTGGGGGAAATTATATGAAACAAATGATGTAGAGGGGAAAAAGGATCTCACTTTTCTTGGCATTGTTATGCTGGTAAAATTTGTTTTGACTATGTTTTACTTGTGAAAGTTGGGATTTCAAGCTTGAGAGAGAGTGGAAGCTCTTCCTTGCGAGGCAAGCTTGGGAGCTATTGTGTTCTGGTTCTTGTGTGTGGCCCCTTTGCGGCTCAGGGGGCTAAGGGGGAAGAAGAGTACCCCTAGCGTTGGCTGGAAGGTACTGGTGAATTATTTGGATTGGAAAGCAAGTAGTATTATTACTCAGGCTTTGGATTGAAGATCACCATCAAGCAACAATGAAATCTGGAACTACGATATTTTAAGATTTAAAATTGTTGTTAATTAGACCTCAACTTGTATGTTGATAACTAATGTTAGCTAAATCTATTTTATGTAATATATTGTGAAGTTTTGTTATATCTATGTTAATTGACTATTATTCTTACCGATATTGCTGTAAGATTTTTAAATTACATTTTTGCAACCAGAACTAGTATCCATGAATTTTTCAGTTATGTTAAGTAACAATTGAATGAAGAAACTGATAAAAATGTATAAGATATTCCATTGACGATAGCAATCAGAATATGTGGGTGGTTGTTAACCATGGTAAACCGGTTGATAAATCATCTATATAGAACAATGAAAGGATAGATATAGTTTATAAATTTCATTGGTGTGTTGTTAATCTAATTGGTGTAAAGGATGGCATTGTATGTTCTCAGCTGTAATAATTTGAATTACTCGTTGTGTTTATTATGAACCTATTATTGGATGGAACAATTCTCCAGTTAACACAATGGTTATTGAAGCCAAATCTTCTCGATGTGAACTTCGATCTCTATACATTTTATTTTATATCGTAACAATGGAAATATAATATCCGATCTACACCGAGAAGGGAAATTTTTAATATGCTTAACTTAGACTAAATTCTTACCACTCTTGCTAATTCATTTGAAAAGTTTTTCCTGGTTTATTTAGAACATCAGGTCAACATTTTTACTCTGCTCTCTTTTTCTAAGAAATTGGTTCTTAACCCCCTCATCAACCAGACTTTCTCCCTTCTGAAGTTTTTGTGTATCGTTGTAAAGCTGATTTATTTTCATATCTTTTGTTCTTAGTTTAAATTCACTGCTTTATAAATCTCTAGGTTTAGGTGAAGTCATTGTCGTTGCATTTTGATATGTCCAGATGAGAGTATAATGGACCGGCATTGTCGTATCCATTTTACCACATGATCTGGTGTGTGATATTTATTTTATGCAGATGAGACGCTCACCGTTTATCATCCTTAACAGTGATAGTACCTCCGAAACTTTATAGGTTAACCTGACAAGATAATGAAAATCCCCAGTCTAGTAGTGGTTAGAATAACTCGATTCGATTTGTCTAGGAATTGTTTGTAACTGTCACTAGAGTAGGTTATAATTTATTTCTGGTTCACGCACTACTACTTTGTAGACCTGTGGTCTTCCTTCTCTTAGAGATTCGACGAATCTTGCATTTGAAGTTGGTTAGTAAATCGTTTAGTCTTCGGAATTTTTTCAACTAGAAGATTGAATTCCGAGATTGAAAGAGAAAACCTTAGCGTTGTATTTGATGATAGGACCTTACCAAGATTGATGCTTCTTAATGGTTGATGGAGTAAAGTTTTGTTTCTCTAATGAGGTTGTAACTCGAGTTCACTAGAAGAATCCTATGATTCGACCAAAACTCTATGGTAATTTCCGTTAAGTTGGATTTCTGCACAAAAACTTAAGTGTAGTAGTCTACATCTGTAAAACTGCTTTTCAATCCTCCTAGAATTGGTCGTTTGTGAGCCAAGTTCCAGTAGGTTGATTTTGTTCCTCTTTAGATCTCTAGTTATCCTGAGGGATTCGCTACTCTTTGTCTGCAACAATTTAGGAGGAAAAATAACATTGGATCCCAACACTTAAATCGAGAAGTGTTCCTTGAATTGTGTTAGTATGATAATTGATCGTCCCCTTGTGTAGTTAGTTAGCCGATTCAATAATTTGAGCCAACGAATAGTTAATGTACTCTTGAATGACATGTTTTCTTTTGAAAACAAGACCATTGAATAATTTTTATACATGTATATACCAATTCTATCACCATAATCATGAAACAATTATGGATAAACCTATGTAGTTTTAATGATAATTTAATACAACCTTTATGAATAGTTAAATTAAAATGTGTTGTACATTAATTGTTGATTAAGGTTGGTTGTCATTGATGTCAACCCTTGAAGAAAGCCCCGTAGCACAAAGGTTTGGGTAATGGACCCAATATTGTTTGATGTGAATATGACTCATTATTGTTTTGTCATGGTTGATAAGAAGTAAATATGGATGAACTCCAAAGTGGTCCCCTTATGGTGAAAGCCCTCACGGGAAGACGCTTTGTGGAGTAAGAGAACCCATGCTTAATTGTGGAATAATTAGATGAAGGAAAGTGAATTCGTTAGGGAAAATATCCTATATGGATAGTGCTTGTCATGTCATTTCCGGTGGTATGTGGAACGTCACATAATTCCTCACGGTTAGAGAGTTATGGCCACGAGAAGTTGGATACCCCAGGTTTGGGTAATGGACCCAAGTTTGTTTGATGGGTAACAGTATAAGTTATGATATATTTTTAGATAAAACTATTCTATATGGATAGTA
>ML787316.1:122034-150977 GCA_009831015.1 Picea engelmannii
TTGGAATATCAGAGGTCTTTATGGAAGATCCAAGCAAAGGATCTTCCGAGAATGCATTAAAACAAAGAATCCAGATATCCTATTATTGCAGGAAACCAAATGTGCAGGAAGGGAGGCGGAAAATATTTTTCGAAACAGTTGGAGAAATGGGGAATTCCTCTTTCAGGATTCAGTGGGTGCTGCAGAAGGACTGGCCATCCTTTGGAACCCGCAAACGGTCACTCTGCTTCATCCCTTCTCCACCAGAGACACCCTAATAGCTCTCTTCAAAGATGTAGCCTCATCCAAGGAAGGAGCCATCACAAATGTTTATGGTCCGCAGTCTACGCAAGACAAGGAAAGATTTATACAATCCCTTCATTATGCTCAAACCCTAATACACACTCCGAATTGGATAATTGGAGGTGACTTCAATATGATCCTAACGCTGGAAGAAAAAATCGGCGGCTCAAAGCGGCTGGAGCAGGATAGCGGTATGTTCAAAACCCTAATAGAACAACTAAATATGGTTGACATGGAAACCCGGAATGGAATCTTTACCTGGTCTAATAAAAGAATAGGGCACCAGCATGTGGCGTGCAGGCTGGATCGCTTTCTCGTGACCGAGGCCCTCCTTGAAAGTGACCAGGCAATGGAAGCAAATATTGTGCCAAAAATAGGGTCGGACCACTGGCCCATAGTCTTCTGCATGGACCCGGGATTCCCCCCTAGGCCCAAACCCTTTTGTTTTGAAAAGTTCTGGCTCTCCCACCCAAAATTTCATCAGCTAGCTCACACTTGGTGGGCCCAGGCAGAAATTGAGCATGGCACTCATATGTACAAGTTCCAGCAGCGCCTCAAGAACTTCAAATTGCACCTAAAACGGTGGAACAAATCGACCTTTGGAGACATTCTCCTCAGGAAGCGGGAAATTGAATGTCAACTTGAAGAACTCCAACGAACTTTCATAGCAGGGAATCGAATGCAGGACCTGGCAAAGGAAGAGGAACAACTAATGGCGGACTTAGAGGCTTGAAGAGAACAAGAAGAGATTCTGTGGAGGCAAAAATCCAGGGTCCAATGGCTTAAGGAGGGGGAGCGCAACACAAAATTCTTCCACAGGGCGATGACGCACTGCAGATACATTAATCACATCTCCCAGTTGGAGGACGAACAAGGCGTCCCAATAAGAGAGCATGACCAAATAGCGGAGGCACTTAACTCCTTCTATCAAGATCTCCTCACAGAGACCAATACGAACAGGGAGGAGGCCATCCAAAAAGTCACCCGACACATACCAAGCCTGATTAATTCGGAGAAGAACAGTGCACTGATGAGGCCCATTACTCAGTCTGAAGTTGACTCAGCCATAAAGGACATGCCCCCAGGAAAAGCACCAGGCCCTGATGGTTTCACTATGGATTTCTTCCACCATTGCTGGGACATGATCAAGGAAGACGTCTGGCTGGCAGTAGAAGAATCCAGAACATCTGGTCAAGTTCTCTCTTCCTTAAACGCAACCTTCATCACCCTCATCCCCAAGGAGGAAAGGACCAATCACCCGAAGCACTTCCGACCAATCTCCTTATGTAACGTCATTTACAAAATAATTACAAAAATTATCGCCAATCGTCTCAAACCGCTCCTGCCGTTCATCATCTCTAATGAGCAATCTGGCTATGTGGAGGGGAGACAAATCATGGACAGTGTCATACTGGCCAATGAGGTGATTTACTCCTTAAAGACAAGCAAAATACCAAGTATCCTCATTAAACTTGATCTCCCAAAAGATTTTGACAGGTTAAGCTGGCAATACTTGCGGTCGATTCTGGAATCCTTTGGCTTCTTGAATCACTGGGTTGATTGGATTCTCAAGCTCACTTCCTCTTCCTTTTTCTCAATTCTTGTTAACGGCACACCCTCCTGACCTTTTCGTTCCACCAGGGGGATCAGGCAAGGCGACCCTCTCTCCCCTTTCCTCTTTGTAATCATGGCGGAAGGCTTAGGTCGCTACCTCAAAGCAGCGGTCCTTGAAGGGACGCTCGCTGGATTGCCACTCCACAACCTTCACCCAGCGCCCTCGCATAGCTAGTTTGTCGATGACACCCTCCTTATGAACACCCCCACGATCAGAGAGGCCACCAAGCTCAACTCAATTCTCTCTGACTTCTCGGATGCATCAGGTATGTTGCTCAACCTGGATAAGTCCAAACTTTAGTTCTTTAATACGCCAGCCTTGGTTCAGGCCCATGTTTCAAGACTTCTAGGCATCACCAGAAGCTCCCTCCCCTCCACTTACTTAGGCATACCCATAACCTGAGAGTCAGAGAGATCTATCTCATGGGATAGCCTGCTCTTATCCATTACTAACAGGTTGAACAGCTGGACCTTCAGACCTTTGAATATTGCGGCCAGATTGGTTCTTCTTAAATCAGTCCTGCAAGCTCTACCTACGTATCTATTTACTGCACTGGATACGCCCATCTTGGTCATCAAAGCCATTAGGAGTCTCCAATGTAATTTCTTAGTGAAGGGACACCATAACAATAAGAAATGGGCCCTAGTTGGATGGGATAAATTGTGCAAACCCAAAAAATTTGGAGGACTGGGAATTCGAGACCCGGGGAAAATGAACCAGGTCATGGGAGCCAAGATGTGGTGGAGATGGCTGCAACATCCGCATGAACTCTGGGCACTGCTCTGGAAGAAAAAGTATGCACCGAATGCGCAACTTGACCAACTAATCAGATTCAATGAACAGAGGCAAGGATCCAATATTTGGAATACCGCCTGGCGTAATCGCCCCCTAATACAACAACATGCCTTCTGGGAAATAAGAAATGGTGAAAGTGCAATATTCTGGCAGGACTCATGGCAACAACTACCTCCTCTTGATGACATGGAAAGCCTCCACCCTCTCAAGCTGAAGCTACAACAACATGACCTCAAAAGGGTTAAGGACTTTTGGCTCCCAAATCAAGGAAGACTGCCCTGGAGACAATGGAAAACCAACAAAACAGATCTACAAATTACGGAGGATTTCGACCTTCTATCGTGGCAGGAATGCATGCAACACAGGAAGATTCCATTTAAACAAGGCACAGACATACTCCGATGGGGTCACTCCACCTCAGGTATTTTCTCGGTCAAAGAAGCTTACCACCTTCAAACGAATCTCCCAAACCTAGTCCCCGAAACAATCTGGAGCAAAGTCTGGCAACCTTTTCTCTGGCCCAAGATTTCCCTTTTTCTTTGGCTCACAGCTCAAAACCGCATCCTCACTTGGGACAACCTTCTCAAGAAGGGCTTTACGGGACCCTCTAGATGCCCCCTATGCCAACAAAGTGAGGAAACCATGGAACACCTCCTCAACAACTGCCATTACAGTCAACAGATTTGGGACTGGGGAGCTCAAGCTATGCTACGATCCCAGCGGAACCGTGGTAGCATACGGGACACCCTGGTCAATTGGGAAACAATCTCCTTCCACAACCCAATTCTCCAGCGCATATGGCAGCTGCTCCCAGGTTTTACACTTTGGGAAATCTGGAAGGAAAGAAATAAGAGAATTTTCAACTCCAAACCGTCCCCCTCTACCAGCACTTGGGAAAGAGTAAAACGGCTCATCCGTGAAACCATTCTTAGCAATTCCTGGCTTCATGAAGACACTCAGTGCAAGCTTGAGGAGAAGCTTATTCTTGAAGAATGGAACTTGCAAATGCGCATACAAACACAGGGGAAGACCAATAGCGGGTGAGATAATAGTCCCTCAGAATGGACCCCACCCCCATCTGGCTTCCTCAAGCTTAACTTCGATGGGGCCTCTAGGGGGAACCCTGGACCAGCTGGCTTTGGAGCCGTCCTTAGGAACCACATGGGCAAGATCATTCTTATGACTGCTGGTTTACTGGGTGAAAACACGAACAACGTGGAGGAGATCACAAGTCTATTAAGAGGCCTCCAAGTCGGGGTTCAACACCAGTATCACAGGCTGATCATTGAAGGAGACTCCCAAGTAATCATTCAACTCATATTGAAAATACTTCACGGCAAGAATCTCGGGCAGATCTCCCCCAGCTGGAGACTCTCTGGTCTTCTGGAGGACTTTGTTGTTTTCATCCACCCCAACCTGACTCTCATCCCCTCTCATGTGAAACGAGAAGCTAACAAGGTGGCGGATCACTTGGAAAACACAGGAATTGACTCAAAGGCAGATCTCATCTATTGGCAGGCCAACGTATCTGAAGAGACAGTCCTCTCTATGCGATGCAGAGACCTTGCTAGCAGAGACTTCCCAGCCCCGGATGGGGTGACACGCGGCACCATGGTGGTGACACCAGGATCAGCACTAAGCTCGGGTTTAATTGCTGATGGCCGCCACCCACACATCAACATTTACAATGGTGGACGGCCATAGCAGAGGCCATACAATGGAGGGACTCCTCCCTCGCGCGACCATTTACACCCCCTGCGCACTCAGATTGAAAGCGGATATGGGAGGACAGATGACTCTGGTGTATGGTTATGTGTTTTCTTACGAGACCGGGCAGAGCGGGATTGCTCCTGCTTTGGCTACACTCTTCGCTTGGATGCTCACCACCTTTTATTTGCATTCTGATAAGGATTACCAGGGTTGTTTGTCTTTGCGTGTGCCGCGACAGAGAAGGTCTTCTCGCGCTTTGCACCTGCTCTCGTCCTGGACTTATAGTTTAGCACTGCAATTGCTTGGCACTTGCATTCACCCCCCGGATACAATGGCTAGAAAGCGAGGGAGGCCTCGCTGAGGTTCTGCCTGGGAAGTCCATAAGGCACAGCAGAGACGGAAGGAGCAATTAGAATGCGCTCTGGCTTTGGCGTCCTCCATTCTTAGGAAGAAGGCTCGGGCTGAGAGGCGGGCGTTGCTCGACACTATTGTGGAGCTGGGAGTTGGTTGCAGCAGGAAAGACAAGGCATTTAAGCCGAGTGACAAGAAGGAAGCCGAGACCGAGGATGTGTTTCCCACCTGCGTCGTGGAGGAGGACCCGTTTATGGGGGACCTGCCGAGTGTTGAGAAGCCCCGCGCCATGGAGACGACCAGAGTTTTGGCTAGGGAAGACGACTTCCCTGGTTGCATTGTCGAAGAAATTCCCTGGCCGGGCGACTTGCAAGCAACGGGTGCCAAGAAGACTGTGGATGCAGAGGGTGAAGCGGTGTAGAGGGAGCTCGCGGTTGACATTGGTGAGGCAATGGAATTGAGGATTGCTCCTCCTAGTGGCTCGGGTGGCGGAATGCATGGCTCTCTCCTCAACGACAAGCACCTGGCCTTGGTGTTCGAGCTCCGAGTCCACATGTCAGACCTGGAACATAGGGCCCTCCTCATGGGCCAGCGCATGGACCTTCTCCTCGACGCGTTTTTCGGTGCTCCAGCTCAACAGAAGTGCCCCCTGTGTGCGCAGGCTTTTGCCATTCTCGCGGGGACCACTTGGCCGACTGGCGAAGGTGACAGGTCACCGGGTGCCTAGGTTTTTTATAATTTCCTGGTTTTTAGTTTTATTGTGTAAATGTTTTATGTTCATCTGGACCATAAGCATCTGTCCTGGTTTCCTCCGGGCAGGACAGATGCTACTTTCCTTTATGTATTATCGTATAACTGCTATCTGCTCCTCACTTATGCTGGTTTCCGGATACCGGCAACATTTTTGGTGACTTTAGCCATGCCACTGTATATTTTGTCAAAGTTTTGTGCTAATCTAATATAGCAGGTACTACTCCTTTTTTATTTAAAAAAAAAAAAAAAAATCTGCAACGTTTTCAACTTGGTCAACTTAAAAAAAATCTATAAATTATAATATTCATCTGTTAGATTCAAAATTACAGTCATAATAAAATAGAGTCTCTGTAGATTGTTTCAGTATATTTCGTTTCTTAAAAACATAAGTTTAATAATAGATACATTGTTGTGGGAAAAAATAACTCATTATCATTCCTTTCATGTTTAAGGAACACATTGTTAAACAATTGTCAAATTGACATATCAAATATTAATAAAAAAAAATTGAAAAATAGTCATTGGAAAGCTAACAAAATTCTTAACAAGTTTTGTTTTTACTGTAAAGTGAAATTATAAATAAAAAAATACTTTTGTATGCCGGAAGTTGAAGAACTTGTGAAAATACAATTTTTTTTGTCATAAAACAAGCAAAAGTGTTACCCATCTTCATGATTTGTGGTATTTATGATAATGTTATGACTATAATAACTTTATGGAATTATAGTATATAGTAATTACTACTGAAACCTTTCTCTTTTACAAGATTAGTTATAGAGACTAAAGTAATCAAATTATTCAAAGATCTAATATGAATAAATTGTGCCTTTAATCCTTATTCTTATTAGATGAGAAAATGGATCTTGATAAATGTTGCAATTGACATAAATGTAGATCTTAGTCTAAAGGTACTACTATTAAAATTTGACCTTATCTCCCTTCAATGTGTGTAAGATAATATAACCTTGCTGCAAGTATTAATATGCACCTTGTTTTAACTTTATTTTGAATAAAATAATATTATTATCATTATTGTGAAGTACTTATTCGAGATACATGGTAGATGATTAAATTTAAATGTTACCCCATGATTATTCTAATACTGTTTCTTTTTAATTGGCTATTTTTGTACTTTAAATGGTATGTTACACAATTGCACTTGAGTATTGCTTAAATGATTGATTAAGTGTAGTAGATTATTCTTTTGTGCCTTGAAGAAATTATAGTTAAGTACGGTTGTTGATTCTAGTCTTGTACTTTGGAATAGAATTAGAGTTATGGGAATGAGATATCTCCTCGTTCCTCATAACAGTCGCTAGTCTTGATACCTTAAATGGTCAAAATCAATTGGATGAATCTTGGACTTGAGTGTTGATTATGTGTCTTGGAGGTCCTAATCTTGCAGGGTAGGTTGGGTGGTTAGACAACTTTATTATCTTTATGTGATGTAGTTGACCTATGAATAACAATGATGTTGTATCCAAATCTTGCGGTGTAGAGAGATAGTTGAGAATAGAATGTGTAAATATTGATGTATGTTATTTTAGTGTAACACTTATCCTAACCGATGTTCAAAAAATAAATAATTTCACTACTGTACTCACTTACCTTATGTCATAATGGAGCCTGTATTACATTCAAGCATTTCAAGGGAAAGGTAGGGTAGGGTTAAAGTTATTTGATTTTCGACAATGAGGGGTGGATCACTATTATTAATTTTTTTGTTCATCATGATCTCTAGATAATAATCTTCATGATCTTTGAAGGGCTTTAATTTTCTTGTCTTTCTTGTTTGTGTAAAGAGTAACTCAACTATTAAAGTTTTAGGGTAATTATTTTTGCTCGAGCCTTGATTTTTGTCTTTAAATTTAAAGTAGGTGTCTCTTATGAAGTTATATTTTATGTCTTGTTTTTCCTTATGTGCAATTTCTATATACATTTCATTGAAGAGGTGACTTGAACTTTAGATAGTTTATCTACATTTTTGCATATAAGCCTCATCTAGATATCACCTAATTCCCCTTGTATACATAAATTTTTCAAGGTGTCTGGTGATTTAACCATCTCATGCTCATCGAGCTTAATCTTCTTAGAGAGTGTGGAATTTTAGGTGAGGTAAATGTCGTAGTGCTCAATATTGGGTAGAGTTACTAGGTCTCCTTATGCAATGATGGTAGACAATGGAAACACATTTTGAATCTTGTAGCATGTTTTATTTTCCATAAGCTTGAGCACGTCTTTATCCCTTGACCCTAGTTTAGAGCATGCCTAAAATTCACTATGATAAATGCCCTTATATTTGTGTTAATTAGGTGGTAGAAAAAATGTTTTGTGAGTGTGTTCATTACATAAATTTACTAAAGACATGCTCTTTTCTTTTCCCACAAGCCATACACATTGTTTTCATACTTCCTTGGCATTTTTCATTTGCCCATAGGTCGTACAAATACCATACTCAATGTTCTATTATTGCCTGGGTTTTTTTCTCCATCACTAAGCGACTAAATCCGTCCATAGAACATTTATTTTACTAATGGTTGACTTAATTCATCCCCTTAGTGTTTTTCTCCATTGTTGAGCAATTAAATCCATCCATATAATATTTGTTTCACTATTGGGTGACATAATTCATCCCTTGGGAATTTTTCTCCACTGTTGGATGACTAAATCCATCCACTGAGCATTCTCCATCCACTGAGCATTCCCTTCATTGTTGGAAGTAGACACAAAGATCACTATGTAGTGAGAGTTGGGCCTAAACCTTCCCATAAAAATAGTTTGGGAACTTAGTTGGCATTGGTCTAGCGACCACAATCAATGAAAACCAAGCATTAAACAAACCAAAGAACATAGAAAAAAATATAAATTATCCAAAGGATATGTGTTGACGAAACACACAAGACATAGGCCCACCATTTATGGATAATATGGTATTAGAGTAGGTTCATGAGAGACCTAGAAACAACTTCCATGGTCAAATCCTTGAAGAGGGAGAAGATGGAAGATTTGAGAGACCTCAATAGGTAGACCCAATAGGAAAGTTGGTATTGGAGGAAAAGAGTGGATGAGCTAGGAAAATATTTTTCCAAGCACCAAGACTCCTTCATCACCATGAGGATAGAATTAGACATGATCATATTGTAGTTGTTACGAATGGGGGAGAAATCCACTCAACTAGATAATTGGAAAAAGGACAGGTTCATCGAAGTGGTTTCTCAGCTATACCAGGACTTCACAGCGAAGGAAGAGGCCTTGAAGGATATATAAGCATTTTTCCAAGAGACCAAGCAAGCCCATTTCATTGCCATTGTGGAATCCATTCCTATTGAGGAGAAGGTAGTTGGAAAATTAATGTGCAACAAGCCACTCAAATATCAATGTATAATCTTGGAAGAGGGCAACAAAGAGATGATTATGCCATCTAAATTGTCTCCAACTCTTAGGGTACCAAGAAACCAAGTTGGAAAACATCACCACAAACGTAAAAGGTATGGAATAGGTTTTATGTTACAATAAATGGGGTCATAAGGCTAGTGATTTTTGGCACTCTAGAAGGCCAAGCAACCCATGCAAAAACTGTTGTTAGTACTATATATTAATTGGACATTGGGAAGCCAAATGTTGGAGGCTTCCACTAGAACTCCATCCCAAGAACCAAAAAAACAAGAAGAAATCTTGGATAGTCAAGGTCAAGGGGAAAGAGTAGCTACTTGCACTTGTAGCGCAAGGAGTAGTGGTTTTCGAATAACTTATTGCAGTAGTAGATGTCATCTCCAACCATGAGATGGACAACAAATTTATTTCAAAGGAAACCCCTACTCAACTCTTATCTTCCATCCTAAGATGGAGGCACACTTTCTTGGAGATTTTTCAGAGTTTATTTGATGACCAAAGAAGAAGATTTAAGGGAGTTGAATCTTTTGGGGACCAAAATATTGCAAACGGGGAGGTGTGATCCAAATCAGATCTTTGTTAAACCTTCTTGTAAATTTGAAATAAGCATGTAATGTTTATTTTTATTTTATTTTGTCTTTTTTTGGAAAAAATGGAAGTGGGAACTAACCATTTTGATGGTTGGACTTCCAAACGCAGCCCATTAAAATTGAAGGATGTAGTGAGAAAAGGGGAGGCAAGGAGAACTTGTGAAGTTTGCAAATGTGAGAGCTCGACGAGTGTAGATAGCTTGAAGATAGGTGAATGAAGGAGTCAAGGATCCTGTCCATGATTTGTGAAGGTGTCTCTAAGCCATCGCCCTCTACATTTCTTTTAGTGAGTAACAATGCATGAAATTTATGGGCATGCATAGCTCACACTTTGTAATGAATTTACCAAGAAAGATAACTCTATGTTGTTTATATTGTGTGGATATAATCTGATGTATGCAGGTTTATTGTGGTTTTGGTTTGAGTTTTATTGCTTGAACTCTTTATTCTAGTTAGTAGATGCAAGCTTCACTAGCTCAATCCTCTCTGGGAAATGGTTTGTCTTGCTGACTAAGTTTTCACTCACCCACGACTTTATTTCCTCCTCTAGGTTGCGATTTAGATTGTTGGTTGGCTTGTGTTTTGCCCACAAGACATACACATTATTTTCATACTTCCTGGGAGATTTTCCTTTGTCTATAGGTCATACAAAGACCATACTCAGTGTTCTGATGTTTCCTAGGATTTTTCTCCCTTCTTGAGTGAATAAATCTGTCCATAGAACATTTGTTCCACTGTTGGTCAACATAATTCATCCCGTGGGCATTTTTCTCCATTTTTGAGTGATTAAATCCATCCATAAAACATTTCCTTCATTAATGGGTGAAATAATTCATCCCGTGGGCATTTTTATCCATTTTTGGATGACTAAATACATCCACTGAGCATTTCCTTCATTGTTGGCCTTGGACACATAGATCACTATGTAATTAACACTAGGCCTAAACCTTTCCATAAACATAGTTTGGGAACTCAGTTGGCATTGCTCTAGCGACCAGAGGCAATGCAAACCAAATAATAAACAAACCAAAAAACAAAGAAAAAAATATAAATTTTGCAAAGGATCCATGTTGACAAAATGGATAGGCCATAGGCCCACCATTTATGAATCACTTTAGGAGTTCACTAGTTAGTAACTTTGATCTTTTGAAATTTTTTTATTCTTACCATATTTTTTATGCCAACCAATTTCACCGTTGTAGTTCCCATTGCCATCATTTTTCCTTCCAACTAGGAAAAGTGAAATTCCCAATCTTCATTTTTAGGTGTCATGGATGAATCATATGATTCTTTGGAAGGTGTAACATTGGTCTTATTACATCTATACATGATGTGCATACATGTTATGATAACAAGGGCTATGATTTGCTATATAAATGTGAGTCCAATTTCCCCATAACTTAAATATTTATCCTAAATGGTAGAACATTATTTCACTAATATATTCTCTTCGATTGTGCTATTCCAATAAATTATGAATCACAACAATCAGAGCTTCCAATCAAAAGTTAAGTTAGTTTTAAGATCACAAACCTTTTAAGTGTTTTATGTAGGGATTTCTCTACATGTCAACCTTGTATTTGAGGTATCTCCAAAATTATTGATCTTATGGATCTAAATTTTGGGCCTGTACAATCCTAATATTTCTTCTTCACGCTATCACAAGGCTCATTGAATTTGGATTTTCCATATCAGAAGTTAGGTTCACTATCCAAAAACTTGTTTATTTTGGACCTTTCAAGTGAAAAAGCTTGCACAAATTTCCATGATGTCACTTTTTAGGATTTTCCTTTAAAATTTGGACCTGAAACACTCTACTATACCTTCTTTCAATGCCATGGGTGACACTTAGTTTGAACCGCAAAGCCTTTAGATACATGGTTATTTCACCAAAACCACTTGTCTAAGTCTAAGTTGAGGACTAGACAAAAGCCCTAACTTGTACAACCTATATCTAAAAAATTATAGGAAATCAAATTCTAAAACTTTGACCACATGTGCTTCAATGTTTTCGATTTTCAACCGTAAAATTCCCACGCAATTCCAATGTCATGAAAAAAATTGTAGCAAAAATGTAATATGTAATACCCCGGTTTTGATCCCTGTATTAAATAATGTATTTTGTTAATTTATGAAAGGCCAGAGTGCCCAAACAATTAAAAGAGGCCAGTGTGCCTAGGAAATGTAATGTTTTTATCATTATTAATGATAAATACATCACTAGCTACTAGACGGACAAGGACAAGAGTTATAGGGGGCTATGATTCCACAAGAGAGGGGGCTTGAGGGGCTAAGTTTTTATTTTATATTTTATTCACCCATAATTGTTTTAATGGAGAAGAGTGGTTACATGAGCTTCTTGGGGAAGGCCATGTGGTTGTTGATTTGGAGGTAAATATATATACCCATCTTGTGGGATGTTTGGGGGTTCTTCTTCACTCACTCACTCATTGTTCATTGCTCACCTCTTTTACTATTTTCTCTCTTCATTCATTCTTTCACCCACTCGTCATTCCTCATTCATGTTTTTGGCTTGGGAAAGAAAAACGAATTGTTGGAGAGGAGCCATGGTTTTGTTGGTTGTAATGATTGTTGGTGTATTCCATCCATGAATTAATGCCTGCATGTCTTATATGCATTGGCATGCATTAAGTTTTTCCCACAACTACGAATCTTGAGAGTCCCAGCATGGAGATTCTTGACCAGATGCACTGGAGCCCTAGAATGAGGTGGACAGCCTGAGGGATTGCATGGAAAAGAAGGGAGTCCATTCTCTTGGGTTGTGCAGGCTAGGTAGAAGAAAGTTGGTGTACTTTGGATTGTTGTGTGTGCTGAAAATCCTATGAGAGCTTGAGTGTCGACTGGTTTTGGAAACCGAGTGACACTCTAGAACCATCCTTGTGGATTCATAGCCCTGGCTCAGGGGTGACATTGCTATTGATACTAGGAATAACAATGTCTACAGTTGGGTGGAATGTCCTTGGTTTATAGCCAGTTGGTGATTCGTTTCAATAAAGATAAGTGATCTCTGTCATGGTTTTATTTACCTGTGTATTTAATCTATTGTGTATTTAGTTATCTATCAAATTCGTATCTATAATATGCATGCTTGTTGGTTATTTATGTGCATGACATATGTCTCATTTCTTTATATTGTAGCATGAATCTTGAACTCTACATGTGAATATTTCATGCCTCTTTATTAATTGTAAATTTATTCGAATTCGAAATTAGTTCAAAAGTGAGTTTTGAGGTAGAGTTCCCAGCCTGCGGGTGGCTAGGTATGTTACCACTTGAAGTATCATAGCTCGACCTGGGGATGGTTGGGTAGGTTATAGATTGGTATGAAAGCTTCAAGTTGAAACACCAGAATTGATATGGGATGGAACTATGGATAGGGTATTATGGTTAAAAATGAATATGTCCTTGCGATCTTAAATCTCAAGAGAGCTAGTGTTGTAGAGATCACATAAAAGCCAAAGCGTCGTGTAGACAACAATCCTTTGTAAAGGATCATAAAATTGTGGCCATCCATTTTGGATTACAGGAGTGATCAAAACCGTTGATTGAATCCAAGCAGTAGATGGAAAACTTTGGAACTTCGTCACTTCAACGATTATTGGAGACAAGGAAGAAGCATGAAAAGGTTGAAGTCACAAAGTCCCACCATCCATCTAAGATGATAGAAAGATTGGGTGAAATATCAGTCGTTGATCATGATCATCCGGCGTTGACCCTCTAGATGTAATAAGTTTGAGCCTCCAAAAATCCTGAAGGTCGAAGTCGCGAAGTCCCTCCAGCCTTCTGATCTGATAGGAATTCGGGGGTAATGTGAGTCGTAGATCCGGAGTGGAAGGATAGCGAAGTTTTTGGACTTTGGAACTTTGCCACTTCGATGGTTACTGGAGAATGGGAAAAACCAGGAAGTGTCGGAGCCCCGAAGTGTCAAAAAATCGAAATGAGAAACCACAAAGTGCAAATCCATAGTCCGTGAAATCACACAGGCCATCATATATAGAGCGGAGGAATGTGGATCGTCCATTTGATTTATGACATGTCATAGGCCACGTGGCAGAGTTGTCATATGGGGACACATGTCACCCGGATTCAGTACCTTTTGGACCCCAACCTGTTCATTTTTTAGTGACACATGACACACATGCCATGGGTCCATGTCATCATGGGTGACATCATCATGACATGTTATCTCCAAGAGTATGTCCTCCGGGGGTGTCCAACGTCTCTACCAACGAAAGTGTCGAAGACCGAAGTTGCAAATTCACGCAGACCATTGATCTAATATCCCTTTGGGACCTTTCTCAACCATTAGATAAAGCAATGGAAGGATGGTGTAAGTATTTCGATAGGTATCAGTCGAGGGGAGTTTAACGAATCGGGATTTGAAATGTCCCAGAGTCCCAAATTGATTAAGGACCATCCATCCCAACACTTGATTAATTACTAGCCGTCATATTAAGATAGTGGAAGGATAGCGTAAACGAAGGAGTTAACTTACAGTAAGAGGTCATCGTGACTTTATGATCGCTTCAGTAGGTATAACTCTGGAGGAGTTGAGAAACTCATGAGTGGTAATGTCCCAGAGTCCCGGAGTAGTGAATTCACGCGGTTCATTGATCTAAGACCCTCCAAGATTCCTCATGACTATCTGATTAAACAATGGAAGGATAGGGTAAGTGCTTCGGCGGGTAAAACTTCGGTGAAGTTGAATGACTTGAGAATTGTAATGTCTCAGAGTCCCAGAGTGTCAAAGTCCCGAACTGATTAAGGACCATCCATCCCAACACCTGATTAAGTCACGGTCGTTCATCTCATTGAAGCCTCTATATGGGTCAGAACTATCCAACCAATGAGAGATTAAATATCGATCATTTGATCTGCAAGTGGAGTTAATAGAAGGGTTTCAGAGAATTTTACTTTGGGAGAAGTTGGAAGATTAAAAATGGAGAACAACCGAAGACCGAAGTCTGGAGGACTTGGTCCCAACGCCAGTCTCATGATAAGGTAAAAGGGTCAATTAGAGGCATGAAGGGCCTAGAAGTAACCAAGCCCTCAAACACTGTGTTCAAACAAGCTTATGTGTAGAAGAATACAAAGGAATATGCTGAAGAGTGAATAAGTGCATGGTTTTGAGTTGTGGTCACATGGAAAGTGGTTTGAAGGAAGTGCTTGTGCAGAATTCAAATTTTGTACTAGTTAAAGGAGTTGTGGAATATTTCGACAAGCTCCTATTGGAAAACAAAAGAAAAGGGGTTGAAAGTGATTTTTCGGGAATCCATAACTTTCAACTCAAATCTCAAATTGGGGAAAGATTACAGTCATTGGGAAAGATCATTCAAAGGAGAATAACATGGAATTTTTATAATACAGAGAATGATAATATATTTCTTCATGAATTGGGAAGAAAAAGGACTTGAAGCATTGTTTGGATTTTTTTTTTATAATATGCATAATCCTAACAAAATGGTTGCTTACACATTTTGCAGAATTAGGGGGTGTAAACATATCAATTTAGTATAAGAATGCATATTCAAGATGTTAGCACTCCGTAATTTCTAAGGCTGAGAAATAAATGGACAAAGGTAACTATTTCAACCACTTTGGAGTCTAGGATCTAGCCCTCCTAGACTCAGAGAGGGATCTCTCTGTAAGATTTAGCTTTGTTTGTTAGGAATGTTAGGCTAGTTATTAGGTTCAAGGTTTAGTTTTTGAAATGTTTGTTTGGAACAACAAGGGAAGGCCATTGGGAAATGGAGTCAAAGAGGCCTGGGTGATAAATTTGCAGAAGTACCAAGATCAAATGAAATAGGGCAAGGTAGACATACTACTGGATCTGGTAAATTTGGATGAAATGAAATAGGAGAAAAGAGATATAATCAATTGAGAAACAGATCAATTAAGAATTATGTCACTAAATATCAGAGGAAAACATTTAACTTACATCCATAAACAAAGTGTATCTTTCAACAAATCTGTTTTGCAAACTTTCTGTAAGATAATCAGAAAATAAAAACATATGGAAACAAAGAAAACAAGTTACAGAAGAAGCACTTCACCACATAGTTATGGCACATGAATCCTAAAACAACTAAGTTTGTATTACTGCTAAAGGTCACCTGAGCTCAGTGAGCAACTTTACAACAAATATAAATCCTCCTTACTACAAATTCCTCCCACTAATACTTCGAACTATGAAGTATTTATAAACTTATTACAATCTATCCTATTATAACAAATCAAGATCCATTATGGGAAAATCTAAAACTAACCATCACAAACATAGAAAATCAGAAAGATTTATGCCACAAAATATGAATAGGTTACAATAAATTTCGAGATGCTGAGGTTGTTTTGTGAGATCTGTTGTTGATCGGTGCCTTTAATTTCTTCTTTTTTCCATCTGTCCTTTTTGACTTTTTGCCCCCGAAAATTATGAAAAATAGGGTCCAAAGGGGACTTTGAATATCACAATATGAGGTATATCTGTAAAATTAGAGGGATATTTTTTTGTTTTAGCTTGTTTTGAGCAAAAACCTCTCTCGGGTTTTTGAAATTCATATCCAACTGTCCGGGATCTGGGTTTGAAAAAGATGTCTCCAACAAGAAAATCATGAATCCCAAAATATAGGGCTCAAATATGCTCTTGATTCTCCAAATATGTAATAACTATGAGAAATATGGGATAGGTTATTTTAATTTGTCTCCTGCTGAGAAAAAACCTCTTTCAGTTTCTCAAAATCCGTCTTGGTTTTCCCGTAGATCACCTCGGAAAAATTACTGGTCGAAAGGGGTTAAATTTTTTTTTTTAATTGGGGAAAATGGTTTTCGGAGGGGGGAAAGTGGTATTTCGGATGGGGGTAGAGTGGTAAATGGTTTATTAAGGGGGGAGGGGGGTCTGAAATCATAGGAGACTGGCATGTGGTAGGGTGGAAACCACTTTTCGGACCCCCCCCCCGTTGTTAAATTTCAGATGACAAGGGGGGTCTGAAATAATTGTATGCCCGTTGATTTAATTTGTTATTGGGATGTGTGTGTGTATGAAGTACGAGAATTAGGGTAGGGATAGTAGTAGTTTATTTGTTTTATTATATATATTTTATTATTTGTTTTGTTTTTACATGTTTTTTTTATTTATTATTTATAATGTTTTAATCGTTTTATTATTTAGTTTAGTTTTTATTTGTATTTTATTTTGTTTTACGTTTGTTTTGTCTTATATGTGTTTTTATTTGTTGTTTTATTTTTATTTAATTTTTGTTTTAAGTTTTAATTTTTATTTGTTTAGTTTATTAATTTTGAATTCTTTTATTCATTTGTTTTTTTTAATTGTTTTTTTATTATTTGTTTTAATAATGTTTTGTATGAAACTAATGTTTATTTAATTTTTTAATATTTTTTCTTTTTAATTTTAATTTGTTATTAACATTATTCAAAATTAATTATTTAAAAATAATTATTTTAACTTATTACTAAAACTATTATTATTACACTAACTTAACTATTAATCTAAATATACTAACCTAATTACTAATTTATTTATTTATTTTGTACTAGGGGAATCGACAATGCGTAGTTCTCATACTCGCATGACACGGGGTCGATCCCCGTCGGCTACCACTATAACCCCAGGTGCATCCACCCAACCCACAAGAATGGAGCACAAGTAAATTGGGGTGAGAATCGAACTTGAGACCTCATTTTATTTTTTTCAAATTTCCTTCCCTTTACACGACATTTTCCAATCCGTCTACACCCCAGCGAGCCTAATTACTAATTATTAATAGTATTAACCTAACTAATTAATTTTAATTATTAATTATCCTAAGGTTATCTAACTTTGTTTATGCAGGGATGAGTGGTGGATGAGATGTGGCCAATGAGATAAATGGACAGGGGAGTGAGTGGCATAACAGTGAATGAAGGATTGGGAAAAATGGACAGAGGGTCAAAGTCATCCGAGTAAACCAGGCAATCCAGAAGCCTTTTTGGAAATAATTTACAACATGGAATATTATTTTCAACCCAAAATAACTAAAGAATGAATATCAATTAGCATAAATAATTACCCTATAAAATTATAGGACCCTAACATAGGCTCCATCTGGGGATGGAAACTCCCGAGGAGGTGTCAAGAATATTAGATATCTGAATTCACAGATCAGTTCCTTGTCCATTGGGTTGATCCCAAAACCTGCAACTTGCTCTGTCATGAAACCTTTGTGACTGAAAATCTTGAAATTGAGATCCAAATCATTTTGAAAACTGAAATCTGAAACTGGAAATAATGATTGAAAAATAATGCTTAGGGCACTAAGATTATTTTCACACTGCTACCTACCCTACACTGTTGAAAATCATGCTAAATCAAATAATACAAAAATGCCAATGAAGCCAGTCAAGTAGTTGTTGAAACAAGTGGACTGCTTGACTGCTTGTTTGCACAATCAAAAGGACATCTTGAATTTTTGTCCACAAAATCAAAGTTGTAATGTGTAATGGAAATTGTTGATGGACCTGTCTTTATAATGAAAACATGGTTGAATCCTTGAGTTGAAAAGAACCTCCATGTAGTTTTCTATAGGATCAATAAAGACATGATTAATTACTCTGTCTTTCAGGCCTTCAATGACCAGTTGATCATGGATGATTTCATCATCAGTTGTATCCTCAAATTTAAACCTTGATTCTAACTCTAAATTTTCAGTCTTGTACTTGAAAACACACTTCTCATCAATCTGCAAATCAAAAGGTAATACAATCTCCTCTTGTTTTGGAGAAGGAATATTTTCTAAGAATTGTTTAGGATCTTGGAAATTATATGACTGAATCTGAAAATCCAAAAGTTCAATATCCTTCTCAAATCTTTCAACAACTAACTCAAGAAAAAAAAATTTACCCTTAGGAGAAAATTTGTTTGATTTCAAACAATGAAACAAGGTTGTTGAAAAACTTTCATCAATTGGAAACTCTGCTAAATTATCCCTGAATTCCTTTAAAACATCACAAGATAGAGGATTTGTCACATACCCATTCATCTTGTTTTGTAATAAATCTAATCAACATGTATTGGAGTTGCCATGAATGTTCTAAAATCTGGATTCTTTGACAATTGAGTCAACTTGAAAACTTTGAAGCTCTAGATGCTTTGAACATGGAGTCGCCAAGTGAATAATTCATCCTTCTTGTGTCTGATCATTGTTCACCATCAGTAGTCATATCTGGAACTTGATACACTTTTCTGAGGAAGGTCAAAATTCTTCCCCAGTATGGTCGTCAAAATGTTAGCACTCTGTCATTTCTAAGGCTGAGAAAGAAATGGACATAGGTAACTATTTCAAACACTTTGGAGTCTAGGATCTAGCCCTCCTATACTCAGAGAGGGATCTTTATGTAAGATTTAGCTTTGTTTGTTGGGAATGCTAGGCTAGTTATTAGGTTCAGGGTTTAGTTTTTGAAATGTTTGGTTGGAATAGCAAGGGAAGGCCATTGGGAAATGGATTCAAAGAGGCATGGGTGATCAATTTACAGAAGTATCAAGCTCAAATGAAACAAGGCAAGGTAGACATACTACTAGATCTAGTAAATTTGGATGAAATGAAATAAGAGAAAAGAAACAAAATCAATTGAGAAAAAAATAAATTAAGAATTCTTTCACTAAATATCAGAGGAAAACATTTAACTTACTTACATCCAGAAACATAGTGTATATTTCAACAAATTTTGTTATGCAAACTTTTTGTAAGATAATCAGAAAAGAAAAACATATGGAAACAGAGAAAACAAGTTACAAAAGAAGCACTTCACCACATAGTTATGGCACATGAATCCTGAAAAAACTAATCTTGTATTACTACTAAAGGTCACCTGAGCTCAGTGAACAACTTTACAACAAATAAAAATCCTCCTTATTACAAATTCCTCCCACTAATACTTCGAACTATGAAGTATTTATAAACTTATTACAATCTATCTTGTTATAACAAATCAAGATCCATTATGGGAAAATCTAAAACTAACAAATTAACTAACTTATTACCATTATTCAAAACTATTATTATTACACTAACTTAAATATTAATCTAAATATACTAACCTAATTACTAATTATTAACAGTATTAACCTAACTAATTAATTTTAATTATTAATTATCCTAAGGTTATCTAACTTTGTTTATGCACGGATGAGTGGTGGGTGAGATGTGTCCAATGAGATAAGTGGACAGGGGAGTGAGTGGCATAGCAGTGAATGAAGGATTGGGAAAAATGGACGGAGGGTCAAAGTCATCCAAGGACACCAGACAAGCCAGGAGCCTTTTTGGAAATAATTTACAACATGGAATATTATTTTCAACCCAAAATCACTGAAGAATGAATATCAATTAGCATAAAGAATTACCCTATAAAATTATAGGAACCTAACACTAGAAATGGAAGAAGGAGAGGGATCTTACAACCATGATGAAGAGGCCAAAGGTCAAAATATCAGTGTTGGTAACGCAGAGATAGAATCCAACGGAAACAAGGGAAGAGGGGAGCAAGAAACATTGATAGAGATCGTGAGAAGCCTGAAAATATAAGTGCATAGTTACAAAGAAGATAATGAGATACTGATAAGAGAAAAAAATCAGATAAATTATTAGGTGATGCAAATCTTAAATCAATTGCAAAGAAAAACAAAGAATGGATCAAACTCAAAACAAGAAGAGGGAATGTGTCATGAAAGAAGAGATAATCACAAAAGAGTTGGTTATTCAAGAAGTGCTAGAAAAAATCATATACACCACTCACCTCCCTACTCAACAAGGAAATGTTATGCATCTAAATATTTCGTAAGTAGTCAAGAGGTGTCTCATGTTAGGAACCAAAGAAGAAGACATGAATTGGACAATTTTCAAGGAGAGCTGAGGAATCTTAAGCCACCATCCTTTGATGGTGAAAGAGAAAGGGAAGATGATGTTGAAGCATGG
Organism: Picea engelmannii; assembly: GCA_009831015.1. Lineage (NCBI taxonomy): Eukaryota > Viridiplantae > Streptophyta > Pinopsida > Pinales > Pinaceae > Picea > Picea engelmannii. The sequence goes on from ML787316.1 coordinate 142,509, forward strand.
TTGCTTGGACTCAAGAGGTATTTTCAATTGCATAACTACTCATCAAACCTAGAAGCCAACATTTCCACATACCATTTACATGGGAAAGTTGCTATGTGGTTGGATCAACTAAAGCAAGTTGAGCACATTAATGAGAGTAGGATCACTTGGAAGGAGTTCAAGAAATATTTTCAAAAGGAGTACCTTTCAGAGCACTTCTATGACAAGAAAATGTAGGAGTTATTTGAACTTAGGCTGGGAAGCATGACCATGGAAGAGTATGCAAAGAAGTTCTTGGGGTTGCTAAAGTATGTGGGGTTTATAAAATATGAGAAGGTTAAAATACAAAGGTTTTTGAGTGGACTTCCATCCTTTTATAAAGAGAAGATTCAATATGATGAACCCAAGAATTTGAATGATACCATTAGGAAGGCTACGTACCTATATGAGCAAGGCAAGGGTAGAGAATCCATGCAAAAATCTTGGAATGATAAGAATAATGAGAATTCTAACCAGAGAAAGAAAGGATTCAAACCTCCTTTCAATAGAAATAGCCCAAATAAAAAACAACCCGACCAATATGCCAAGGATGAATCCAAGAGAGAAGACTCCTTGGGAAAAAGAGGAAGACCACCAATCCAATGTTGGGGATGCAAAGAAGATCACATGTACAATGATTTCCCTCACAGAAAAGAAAAAGTGAAGATTGTGCACAACATCCAAGAGGCTACAATAGTAGAAGACATGGTAAGAATATATGCATCCTTAGATGATCAACAAGCAGAGTACCAATCCAATATGATCGAGGTGGAAGGTAAGATCATTAATCAACTTGTTTTTATTTTAATTGATTCATATTCATTGTTGCATTGATCCTAAAATAGTGGATATATTACATTTGGAGAAAAGTAATCTTGAAAAATCAAGTTTGGTTCAACTAGCCATTGGAACCAAAAGGAGAATCCATGATATGATCAGAGGTTGTTCCATAAGTCTTAATGGTGTGAATACTAATGCTGATCTAAATATTATACCATTGGGGTATTATGATATTCTAATTGGAATGGATTGGTTGGACAAGTATCATGTTGTCCTAGATTGTCATAAAAATACATTTACATGTATTGATGAAGAAGGAAAACAGAGCACTGTGAAAGGAGTTACAAGACCCATCTCTATAAGGGAGATTTCAGCCTTACTGCTAAAGAGATGTTTCAGAAAATGATGTCAATTGTATGCAGCCCATGTGGAAGAGCCGGAAAAGAAAAAGGGGCCAAGCCTTGAAGAATTTTCGGTACTACAATAATTTGAAGATGTATTCCAAGAAATATCAGGGTTGCCACCAAAGAGGGAGATGGATTTATCTATTGATTTAGTGCCAGGAGTTGCCCTAATATCAAAAACACTTTAAATAATGAGTACACCAGAATTAAGAGAATTACAAATGGAGTTGGAATAATTTTTGAAGAAAGGGTACATACGTCCAAGTGTTTCACCTTGGGGAGCACCAATACTCTTTGTCAAAAAGAAGGATGGAACTTTGAGGCTGTTTATTGACGTTCGATAGTTGAATAAATCCACTGTAAAGAACAAGTACCCTCTACCCAAAATTGATGACCTCTTTGATCAACTAAGAGGGGCAACAATATTTTCAAAGATAAACTTGAGATCAGGGTACCATCACATAAGAATCAAGGAAGAAGACATTAATAAGACAACCTTAGAAACTAGGTATGGGCATTATGAATTTGTATTGGTGCCATTTGGATTGTCCAATGCACCAACTGTATTTATGTGCTTAATGAATGGAATATTCATAAATTATTTGGATAAATTTGTCATAGTATTCTTGGATGACAAACTTGTATATTCTAAGTCAGAGGAAGGGAATGAACATCACCTAAGATTGGTATTGCAAGTGTTGAGGGAACATCAGTTGTATGCCAATATTAGCAAGTGTTCATTTTACCAAGAAAAGATCCATTACTTGGGACACATTATTTCAGAACAAGGTATAGTAGTAGATCCAGAGAAGATTGAAGCCATTAGAGGATGGCCATCACCCATGAATGTTTCAGAAGTTAGATATTTTATGGGATTTGTTGGTTACTACAGAACATTTATAGCAAGGTTCTCTAATATTTCTCATCCCATCACTTCTTTGCAAAATAAGGGAATTAAATTTGAATAGACATCTGAGTGTGAAGAGAACTTCAATTTGTTGAAATAATTACTTACTAGTGGACATGTTTTAAATATTGCTGACCTAGATGAAAGTATTGTGGTATGTACAGATGCATGGAAGGAAGGAATTGGTGGAGTCCTCACTCAAAATGGTCATGTCATTGGTTATGAGTCTAGAAAGATTAAAGAACATGAGAGGAACTATGCCACACATTACTTGGAACTTGCTGCCATTGTTCACGCATTGAATATGTGGAGGCATTATCTCATGGGGAAGATATTTGAATTAAGAATAAACCATAGTGGTTTGGAATATATTTTTGAACAACCAACTTTGAATTCCAAGCAAATGACATGGCTGGATTTTTTAAGAGAATACGATTTTGACATCAAGCATATCAAAGGAAAATAAAATAAAGTTGTTGATGCACTTAGTAGAAGATTACATCCCATGCATGCTACAACCATTAGTATGCATCAATCAGATTTAAAGAGCACAATTTTAGATGTTATTGTTACAGATCATCATTACCTACAGGTAAAAGAAAGCTTATAGAAAGAAAATGTACAACATAAATTTAACGAATATGAGATGAAGGAAGATAGATTACTTATGCATAAAAATAGAATTTATGTTCCTAGTTCCAGAGAACTTAGGAATTTGGTATTAAAAGAAATGCATAATGTTCCATATGTCTAACATCCTGGTTACCATAAAATAATTGCAGCAATAAGAAGCCAATTCTTTCGGCCAAGAAAGAAAAAATATGTTGTTGATTGCATTGCTAGATGTATGGAATGCCATAGAATGAAGACTGGGCATAGGAACCCAATGGGTTTGCTACAACCATTACCAATTCCAGAGAAGAAATGGGAAGTGGTAACCATTGATTTTATAACTAAATTTCCCAGGACAACAAGACAACATGATTCAATCATGGTAGTGGTTGATAAATTGACAAATCCTGCTCATTTTGTTCCTATAAAAATGACTCATACAACAACTAATATTGCAGAAATTTACTTGAGGGAGATTTCTAGGTTGCATGGGATACCTAAGGCAATTGTTTCAGACAAAGATACAAAGTTTACTTCAAATTTCTAGATGGGATTGTTTAAAGGATTTGGTACAAATATGAACCTTATCACAACATACCATCCATAGTCAGATGGGCAGACAAAGAGAGTCAATGAAGTAATTGAAGACATGTTGAGAATGTATGTGATGGATAAGCCATCTAAGTGGGAGGATTACTTTCACTTGGTTGAGTTTTCCTATAATAATGGGTATCAAGCTTCATTGAAAATGAGCCCATTTGAAGCTTTGTACGGTAGGAAATGCAATACTCCAGTGAGTTGGGACAACCTAGTAGACAAAGTGGTACTTGGGCCAGAATTGCTCAAGGATATGGAAAACCAGTTGGTTAGAATTAAGCAGAATTTAAGGGTAGCTCAAGATAGACAGAAAATTTACACAGATAAGAACACGATAACTAGAGAATTTAAAGTGGGGGAGCATGTTCTTTTAAAAGTGAATCCCAAGAAGATCTCTTTGAAGTTGGGTAGTTGTACAAAGCTAGCAGCTAGATTCTGTGGTCCATTTGAGATATTGGACAAAATAGGGCCAATTGCATACATGCATGCATTTCCTACTTCCATGAATGTGCATAATGTATTTCATGTCTCTTTGCTAAAAAAATATGTACATGATCCTAACCATGTTATTGATTTGCATATGATTTAGGTAGAGACAGAGGGAGAATTTCATGTCCAACCAATGCGAATATTGGACAGAAAATTCAAAATTATCCAGAATCGAGTTGTAGAGCTGGTAAAAGTCCAGTGGACCTACTACAGTCCTGAAGATTGTACTTGGGAGCATGAAGATCCCATGCGGGCAGAGTACCCACAAATTTTTTAATAAATTTTGAAATTTTGATTTTTGTTTTGTATATGCACTAAGGACAATGCCAAAATAAGGGGGAGGGGAATGTAATACCCTAGTTTTGTGCCTCGTATTAAATAATGTATTTTGTTAATTTATGAAAGGACAGAGTGCCCAAACAATTAAATGAGGCCAATGTGCCTAGGAAATGTAATGTTTTGATCATTATTAATAATAAATACATCATTGGCTACTAGATGGACAAGGACAAGAGTTATAGGGGGCTATGATTCCACACGGGAGGGGGCTTGAGGGGCTAAGTATTTATTTTATATTTTATTTACCCATAATTTTTTTAATGGAGAAGAGTGGTTACATGAGCTTCTTGGAGAAGGCCATGTGGTTGTTGATTTGCAAGTAAATATATAAACCCATATTGTGGGTTGTTTGGGGGTTATTATTCACTCACTTAGTCATTGTTCATTTTTCACCCATTTCATTATGTTCTCTCCCCATTCATTCTTTCACCCACTCATCATTCCTCATTCGTGTTTTTTTTGGGGAAAGAAAAACGAATTGTTGGAGAGGAGCCATGGTTTTGTTGGCTGTAATGACTGATGGTGTATTCCAGCCATGAATTAATGCCTGCATGTCTGAGATGCATTAGCATGCATTAATTTTTTCCCACAGCTACAAATCCTGAGAGTCTCGGCATGGAGATTATTGACCAAATTCACTGGATCCATGGAAGGAGGTGGACATCCTGAGGGACTACATGGCAGAGAAGGGGGTCCATTCTCTTGGGTTGTGCAAGCTAGGTAGAAGAGAGCCGATGTACTTTGGATTGTTGTGTGTGTTGAAAACCCTATGAGAGCTTGAGTGTCGATTGGTTTGGGAAGTTGAGTGACACTCTAGAACCGTCCTTGTTGTTGAGTGACACTCTGGCTCGGGGGTGACATTGTTGTTGAGACTCGGAACAACAATGTCTACGGTTGGGTGGAACATCCTTTTTATGCAGCCAGTTGGTGATTTGTTTCATTAAAGATAAGTGCTCTCTTTCATGGTTTTATTTACATGTGTATTTATTCTGCTGTGTATTTATTTATCTATGAAATTCATATATACAATAGGCATGCTTGTTGTTCATTGTTGTGCATCACATATGTCTCATTTATTTATGTTGTAGCATGAATCTTGAACTCTTCATCTGAATATTTCATTCCTATTTATTAATTAGAAATTTATCTGAATTCGAAATTAGTTCAGAAGTGATTTGTGAGGTAGTGTGCCCAGCCTGTGGGTGGCTGGGTATGTTACCACTTGAAGTAGCGTAGCCCGACCTAGGGATGGTTGGGTACGTTACATAATATATCTCTTTTGAAGGAGCCAAAAATAAGGATTGCTTACTTAATACCAAATGGCCAAATGACAAAAACAAATCATATTTTAATGATGCTATGTCAAAATCAAGTAAGAAACTAAATGAATGAGAAGCCTCTTTAAATGGGGAAAAATCCTATGACAATATATCAAATGCACCATATAAGATAAATATTCAAATTAGTCTTTTTTATGTCTATATAGGAGACAAATAGAGCTACAAGCCATTAATAATCCTACATAACTATAATTAATATAACAATAATAAATTAGTGATATGAATGGTAGTTTAACAAACTAGAATTGACTTGGTGTCTAGCTTGGTCATAACCTTAAAAGTAGATTATTATTATTATTATCTAGATTCGATAGATAATTTTGTTGATGCTTGAAAAACCTATACAAGATGTTGTAACTATTGTTATAAAATTCATCTCTGCAGGTACTACCGTGGAGCCATTTACAACTATGTAACTCCACTATATTTCACCTACAAAGTAACTAATCCCTTTGTATATGAGTAATGTTTAAGTAATTATGAGTTTTTTTTTTGGTTGTTGGTTCCTCGGTGCATCGCCTCATTTAGGCCTGAAATGCCTCTTGCTAGCATTTTGGTCTTGGCATCACAAAAATTGGGTTATTTAATTTCGAGATAATTTCATCTAAATAACAAAGAAAAATTACTTGGATTTGGAAGAATTTAAATGCTTAGTCGATGGAATTATTGGTAATATGTTTTAGTTTTCAATTTCTACTGTAAATGGTAGTTATGAATTTAAATACCTAGAAGTAAAAGAGTTATGATGTGCTTTGACATGTAAAGTGTATAATGTGATTTACATCATACTTGTAAGAGTGGTAAATAATTGTGATAACTTGTGTTTCATTTAACAAAACCTATAATCATGCATGCCACGCATAGAGATATACCCTCCTAAAGCCACCTCATGTATTACAAAGGTAACATGCTTGACAAATGCAACAAATAAAATGGCCATGCAAAGATGTAATTAACAAGCACGAAAATAACTTAAAGAGAACCAAGAAAGCACACAAATTATATATGAATTTAATGTGTAGCTTCATTAAATATGGCTTGTAACTATGTTCCTGAGGGGGAGCTTTCCAATAGTTAAATTCATAAATTAATATATAAAGTGATTTTATCTATACAAAAACAACTTGTCATGGCCCAAACTGGCATATAATATAAGATACAACAAGCATAGTAGTAGTTTGATAATATCACATTCTCAATATTTCCAAGGTCCTAGTCATTTAAACTATTGTTGAGACTGCCAATTTCCCAATGCAGACAATTTCCCTTTTACCTTATACGTCACTAACAGCCCACTCATATCGTCACATATAGAAGCACTCCACCACATCATGGACTTTCAAAAGTTAGAGGATGAGCCAAGGAATGTGGAAAATATAATAGAAACCTCAGTATAATTTATGGTTTGAAAGAGTTTGTTATTGTAATAAATGAATTTCAATCTTACAATGCTAAATAGTAGTCTTTAAGCTAATTGTTCTATTATGGCTAAAAATTCATGTTTTCAAATACTCAACCTTTAAATTGCACACCTAACCATTTTTCCCTCTACTTTTTCACTAGTTGAATTATGCAAACCCTTTGCATATTTTGTGAGCTATTGACATTAGGTTCACATTGCATTATAGTATAAATGAATTGTAGTAGGCATTCTTAAGGCACTTCACTAGTCTCATCACAACACTATCTCAATTCATTTTGAAATTTGAGAGGGATTATTTAGGTTCTTTACAACACATCTCAATTTGTTTCGAATCTTCACAAAGAGTATTTGGGTTTTGTACCACTATTATAGGGAGAAACTACACATTTCCTCATACATGCTATGTTGAAAAGGGATGAGCGATTTGTTGAAATTTCGCCGCAAAGGATACAATGGGAGGGGAATTTCCCTAAGACATAACAAACATAATTAGATTTGTACTCAATAGTTATGAATGCAACAGTAAAGTCATACTTTAGGAGTTAAAGGAGATTCAATGGATTATGACATTGACAAGTTTATGTATCATAAATAGTAGAAGTAATTTGCAAGAAAATGAGTCTGAATTATAAATTTTCTCCAGTAGTAACATTTTGTACATTGTATATATATATATACAAGGAATAAATTTTATTAACAAAAATGATGTGATAACACGTAGAGGAGTTACATCAGTATCAAAATCTCAAAGAGCGATGTAAAAACTAGTTTACCAGTCTTCCTTAGGAGGTCTAGTATGTCTATACTAATATCATTACATGCCTTACTTCTACTCTGAAAATTAACATCTAATGATTTCTTAATCTTTGAGGGGGACACCACACACTCTGTACACAAATTTCCCATATCTCTAATTGTTCATCCTTCAACCCGTACCAACAAATGAAATCATACTCAAATGGGGAGACACATGAGATGATGGGAGTACTTGGAGTGGGCATCATGCCACATCCAACAAGCTCAAGAGACATCTTCTACATTAATACAAAAACAAGGCTATGATATAACATCTCCCGGGGGGTGAATGATTGTTGTTCCTCGGAGGATTATGGGTCTGAAAGGTGCTCTTATAAAATTAGTACTTTGAACTAATTAATTATTTGCATAGTCCTTATGCTGCAAACGTTTTTTCTAGAGGGAGACCACCTCTAACATTTACAAATATGATCCTATACTAGGATTTGGAAATGGGTCCGGATAATTGTCATTTGTTTGCAATGAATCAAAGTTCTGAGAATGTAGATGTGCTTAAGTTGAAGTAAATATACTAGATAGAAAAAATATGTAGTTTTTGTTGTTCAATAGAAAAAGTAAAAAACTACCTTAAGTGCATTGGTAAATTATAAATATACAATCTTCAAATAATTAACAATAGTTCAAACCTCTAATGTAATCAATCAATATTATGACAATTTCTCAATCGAAACAATAAATAAATAAATGAACCAGTAGTCTTAAGAGATTCTAAATTTTAGTAAACACATCTCTACAATTTCATGC
>ML787316.1:162266-219502 GCA_009831015.1 Picea engelmannii
TCCAGAAGTCATAATTCCTCGTACTTTATGGGAAATTCAACCATGGAACTTTGTCCCTCAATATTTTGGCATTGTTATCGTATATTTTGTTTTTTTGAAAAATCCCAACCCAAACCACAAGTGTGTGAAACAACTGGGATGATCTAGGTGGATATTGGTGGCCACCCACCTATTCCAATTGGCTCCTCTTGACAATTTTAGTTCAACACGTTCTTCTGTACTTATTTGTAATGGTGGGTTCTACACTTCTGGGGTTGTCTGAATCCCCACACATCTTCCAGGTGGATATTGGTGGCCTCCCACCTAATCCAACTAGCTTGTTTTGTATGTTTTCATGTCATCACATCTTGTTGTACTTCTAGGGCCGTTTTGGGGCCCTTAACAGTGTTTTTTTGGCTCGCCACAACCAAACTATAGACGGAGTCAGATTTTGATGGTGTAATGTGTATTTCTTTAAAATACCTTTCCAACAGGCTATCACGCGTCTAAAACGGAGGTCATATGCAAAATTTATGACCTTGGGAAGTTGAGGTACTAACTTACCCATAAGGGCCCACATAACTTTTGGCATTTCACCTCTTAGGGTTAGGTTTTTGGATGTCTAGGGTTTTAGAATTCATGAGTAATATAAAAAAGGCCTATGGAGCCTCATTGTAATTGATTCTTCTCAGACAGATGCATGGAGAAACCACATCTCTTCTTAGAGATAGCTACCACCATTCAAGCAAGTGTTTTAGTTTTGAAGTTTTACAGTTTCAACCTATTTCATTTATTCAATAGAAGATATTGTTCACTGGATATCTGTGTTGTTCTTCATATCTATGTGTTTATTGTATTGAGCCTATTAATCAGTTCATTCCGCTCCTAAATCCATATCAATGGTATTAGAGTGGTTTGCTCTTCATTTATTTTTCTTTGTGCATGTCCCCGACAATATCTGGGTACAAGAAGTTGGGACTCAAACCAATCGAGTCGTTGCAAGATCGGTCATGCTGAGCCTCACCACAACCCATGGGAGATGAAAATAAAGATGATGAAGCAGGAGATCATTTTAAAATGTTGCTCGAGGAATCCCTTGTGTGACAAAGGAACGAAATGATGAACAACTTTGCACAGATCCTTCGGAGGCTGCTCAAAGGAGAAGCATCTTCATCAAGCGACCATGCAACCCCCTTCAAGATATAGGTAAATTTTGATATTCCATTATTTGAAGGATTGATAGATGTGGATGTTGTAGATAAATGGTTGAATCTGCTCGAAGGGTATTTTTCAGTCCACAATTTTTCCGATAGGGAAAAGATTACTTTTTCACTCCTCAAGTCCATCCCCCATGTTAAGGACTAGTGGGAGGCTTACTCTGAGAAAAGGGCCATAGAGGAATCTGCAATATTTGTGGCTTCCACTACATGGGATTCCTTTCGGGATGTCATTAAAGAACAATACTACCCTGTTGGAAGCTACGAGGACTAGTACACTAGATGGACCACACTGCATCAAGAAAGGGACCAGACAGTTCCAAATTTCACCAATATTTTTCGTACCCTGTGCACCAAATTGGGTATCAAAGACTATGAGAGAAACCTAATGCTCAAATACTACATATGTTTGCATAGATACATTCAAACATAAATGGATTTTTTGGACATCGCCTCATTGGGTACGGCTTATAGATACATTGTCAAGATCGAGCAAAAATTTAAGCAAAAGAGGCAAGAGTTTGTATTTGCAAACTCCTCACAGCCAAAACAGGGAAAAGGCGTCCCCAACCCACACAACAAGGGACAGAGAAAATATGGACACTCTTAGGACACCAAGTACAAGCCTTAACACAAGAAGGGAAATGAGAAGACGAAGAAGGATACGGGAAAATGGTGTGAGTACCATAAAATCCCTTGGCACAACACTGAATAATATCGCTCCAATAAGTCACTTATGGCCGAGATGAAGGATTCTGAGTCAGAGGATGATTATTATTCTGAATCAAATCTCAAAGGAGGGAAGAGGATTATCGATGTTGAAACCAGTGCCACTTTCACTACCACCAAATTCCAGCCAAGCGAACCAGAAGAACCAGAGGAAGGGGAACACCTCTTTCACTCACAAATGTGGGTAAAGGGGGCTCTGCTTCATTTCATTGTTGATAGTGGCTTTCAGAAGAACCTGATTTTAGCAGAGTTCGTCAAGTGGTTGGACCTACCAACGACGTCGCACCCATAGCCCTATACCATCAGTTGGCTTTGCCAATGAAGAGATCTCTATGTCAGCCAATATTGTCGTCAACCCTATGACATCAAGCCTTTTAAAGATTAGGTATTGTGTGATATTTCTCCCCTTGAAGTTTGTGATTTTATTTTAAGACAGCCATATTTGTGGAAGCAACATGTTTTGTATGAGTCTAGACCCCACAGTGTTATTATTACTTTGGGTAGACAATTGTACATGATACAAGAGCTAGCGCCACCTACTGCTATTTCTTTAATCTCTTCTAAGAAATACAGTAAGGTCATTTCAAAGATCAGGAAGTTCATCTTCTTTGTGATCCACGCTCACAGTAATAAGAAGGTCACTGCCACATCCATGGCCTCTACATAGAGCCTTTCTTTACAATAGAAGCAAGTGGACAGGATCGTGGAAGAGTACATATACATATTCTCCTCACCCACCGGGGTACCGACGCACTTCCAAGTCAAGCATCCAATTGATCTGACCCCCGGTGCACCTCTACCTAATGGAGTAGTATATCATCACTCGTTAATGGAAAATGACGAAATCAGGAGTCAAATCCAATAACTTCTTCAAAAGGGGCACATCAGACCCAAATCCTCCCCTTGCGGAAACCTGATTGTACTGATGTAGAAGAAGGAAGGGACTAGGCGACTCTGCATTGATTATAAAGCCTTAAACAAAATCACAATCAGGAACCGGTACCGAATTCCCAGGATTGATGACCTTCTTGACCAACTCAAGGGGGGTAAGTTCTTCAACAATATTGACCTAAATTCTGGCTACCACCAGGTTCCCATTGAACCAATTGATGTATGGAATAAAACCTTCAAATCTAAAGAAGGTCTATTCGAATGGTTGGTCATACCCTTTGGCTTAACAAATGCACCAACCGATTTCATTAGGTTGATGGATGATGTACTATTGATACCCTTTACCAACTCTTTTGTGGTGGTATATTTGGATGACATCCTCATCTTCAACAGAACTTGGGAGGAGCACATGCGGCATATTCAACAAGTTTTGAGCACTCAACGACAACACAAGTTATATGCCAACTTGGAAAAATGATCCTTTGGAATGAACATGGTCTAATTCTTGGGCTACATTGTTGATGAGAATGGGGTACATGTGGATCCAGCTAATATCCAAGTCATCCATGATTGGCCAGCCCCGACCATAGTAATCGAGCTTCAGAGCTTCTTGGGACTGACCAAATTCTACTGACGGTTCATGTTGGGATTCTCCCATATTGCATGGGCCCTCATCTAGGTAACCAATGGAGGTGGCAGGGAAAAGTTCATGTGGGGGAAGGAACAACAAAGAGCATTTGATGATCTGAAGCATCACTTGTTCTCAGCTCCATTACTCTCCTTGCCCGATTGGCAGCAACCTTTTTAGATTGAGACTGATGCACCTGACTATGTTGTAGGTGCAGTTCTCACTCAACACGGTCATCTGGTGGCATACCATAGTGAGTCACTCTCAGATACTATCCGAAAATACCCCACCTATGAAAATAAAATGTATTCCATTATACAAGCCTATCGTCAATGGAAACATTACATTTTGGTAAAGGAGACGATCATCCACACTGATCACAAGCCTCTATAGTTCATACAGACCCAGGGGAAATTGTAGAATGACCGCCATCAGAAGTGGTCCACCTACCTGCAACAATTCCATATCAACATCAAGTATAAGATAGGGATCTCAAATCGTGTCGCTGACTATCTCAGTCAACCTCTCGTGGCTACACTCACCACTGTACTTTATTCCTGTGGACATGAGGCATCCGAGTGGCCCCAAATTTATCAGCAACATCAAGACTTCACCACCACCTATAAGTTCTTGGGTACATGCGCGATTGTCACCAATTTTCACATTCAGGATGGACTATTATGCAATCTGGGCCATCTCTATGTTCCTACAAGTGAGCGTGCAAAGATTATTTGGGAATCCCAATACAATCGGATGGCAGGACATTTTGGCATGGAGAAAATTGTGGTTGTTCTAATTCATAAACATTTTTATTGGCCAAAACTTTGACAGGACGTCAACAAGTATATTAGATCTTGCATTTCTTGTGCAATTTCCAAGCCATCCATCAATAATCAAGGATTATACACCCCTCTTCCTACTTCCGAGAAGCCTTGGGAATCCATCTAAATGGATCACATGTCTGTCATGTTGTCTACCAAGAAAGAAAATGATTGTGTATTTGTGGTCGTTGATCGGTTTTCAAAGATGGCCATCCTCATAGCCTGCAAGAATAATATCACAGCGACAGATACTACCAATATATTCTTTGAGTGAGTGTGGGTCCATTTTGGGATACCGCATGCCATCATCTCTGACCGGGACAACAATTTCCTCAACACATTTTGGTCGAGTCTCTGGTCACTATTGGACACCAAGCTCACTAAATCCACTTCTTTCCACCCCCAAACAGACAACCAAACTGAGGTTGTCAATCGGACGATTGTGCACATCTGGTGCATGTACAACTCTAAGCATCAACATACATGGGATGAGATTCTCCTCTATGTTCAAAACAGTTACAAGAAGGCTCTCCATAGCTCCACCATCCACAACCCATTTCAGGTGGGGTTGGGATTCCAACCCTTGGGTCCCATTGATGTTGCACTACCTCTTGACACCACACCGACATAATCTTTCCCTATTCATTTTGAGAACGAAAAATCCATCATATTCATTGAGCGGATTCAACACATCCGCCAATAGGTCCATGAGATTTTGCAAAAATCCAATGCTAAGTACAAGCAACAACATGATCAACACAGGATACCACACTAGTTTCAGGTTGGAGACAAATTCTGGTTACATTTGCAGAAGGAGCATCTCACCGAGCCCCTTCAGAAGCTCTGCCCACTTCGCTATGGGCCTTACACAATCACCAAGGCTATGGGTAGAAATTATTTTGAGCTTAACACTCTAACCTTCATTGGCTTGCACTCAGTGTTCAATGTGGACCTCCTTCGACCATATTTTCCACCATTATTGGACACCTCGGAGATTGTAGAACAACTGACACCAAAAGAGATCAACCTTGACTGCATGGAACAAGAATCCACTGATCATATAGTGGACACACAGGCCAAGGGAGCTTCCCAATAGAGGATCCAACTTCATCGGGTTGCCAAGGCAAGGTAGCTCCTACACCAAGAAAAGTGGCGCACACAGGGCCAAATTCAACAGAAGTTTCCTCACATGATGGGGAACTCAACACAATAGAGACCATTGCTTCCTAAGGGGGGGTAACTGATCCAGGTGGATATTGGTGGCCACCCACCTATTCCAACTGGCTCCTCTTGACAGTTTTAGCTCAGTACGTTCTTCTGTACTTCTTTGTAATGGTGGGTTCTACACTTCAGGGTTTTTTCAGAAGCCCCACACATCTTCTAGGTGGATGCTGGTGGCCTCCCACCTAATCCAAATGGCTTATTTTGTATGTTTTCATGTCAACACATATTATTGTACTTCCAGGGTTGTTTTGGGGCCCTTAACAGTGTTTTTTTGGCTCACCATAGTCAAACTATAGACGGAGTCATATTTTGACGATGTAATGTGTAGTTCTCTAAAATACCTTTCCAATGGGCTATCACACACCTAAAACGAAGGTCATATGAAAAATTTACGACCTTGGGAAGTTGAGGTACCAACTTAACCATAGGGGCCCACATAAATTTTGGTGTTTCACCTCCTAGGGTTAGGTTTTTGGATGTCTAGGATTTTGGCATTCATGAGTAATATCAAAAAGGCCTCTAGAGCCTCATTGTAATTGATTCTTCTCAAACGGATGCATGTAGCAACCACATCTCTTCTCAGAGATAGCTACCACCATTCGAGCAAAGTGTTTTAGTTCTACAGTTTTACAGTTTCAGCCTATTTCATTTATTCAATAGAAGATATTATTCAATGGATATCTGTGTTGTTCTTCATATATATGTGTTTATTGTATTGATCATGTTAATCAATTCATTCCGCTCCTAAATCCATATCAATGGTGTTAGAGCGGTCTGCTCTTCATTTATTTTTCTTCGTGCATGTCCCCGACAAGATTTGGGTATAAGAAGTTGGGACTCAAACCAATCAATTCGTTGCAAGATCGGCCATGTCGAGCCTGACAAAAACCCATGGGAGATGAAAATAAATATGATGAAGCAGGAGATCATTTTAAAATGTTGCTCGAGGAATCCCTTGTGTGACAAAGGAACGAAATGATGGACAACTTTGCACGGATCCTCCAGAGGCTACTCAAAGGAGAAGCATCTTCATCAATGGTTGCAAATAAAATCAGTCTCTTTCTAGTGGTAATCTCCCCCCAATTCAATAGGAATTTTCCCATAATTCATAATCCCCCCTACTTGATGGTAACTTAAACCATGGAACTTTGTCCCTCAAGATTTTGGCACTGTTATCGCACATTTTTTATTTTGGGAAAATCCCAACTCAAACCAAAAGTGTGTGACACAGCTGGGAACACATATCATTGTCACCTCAATATATTTCCCATTCGTTCTAGTGAAGGATAAGTTCAACACAAGGGAGGATTCTTGGGTGACCCTAGGGGGATTTCATTACAGCAACGCAAAATCCTCTAGAAAATAGAATGGTTTCAAACAATCTCACTTTCTTTCCAGTGGTAATTTCCCCCCCAATCCAATAGGAATTTTTCCAGAAGTCATGATTCTCCCTACTTGATGGGAACTTCAACCATTGAACTTTGTCCCTCAAGATTTTGACACTGTTATCACACATTTTTTAGTTTGGTAAAATCCCAACCCAAACCAAAAGTGTGTGGCACAACTGGAAACACCTATCATTGTCACCTCAATAGATGTTCCCCTCATTTTAGTGAAGGATAAGTCCAACACAAGGGAGGCTTACCGGGGGACCCTAGGGGGATTGCAATGGAATATGGAAAGTGATCAGAGAGTTCCCCTATAGGTCAAGGCCAAATATTGTAAAAAGGCTTGAGAAAGAATCTTATGATCTTTAAAATGGTTTCTAAGGTAGTGTGCCTGCAAAACAATGTTAGAAATGCCCGAAACAAGACAAATTATGAAGATTAAAGCCTCAAAACCAATGGGGAGTCAACAAGAAACCTTGATATCCAAAAAATAAAGTAGTATATATGTATATATATATATAGGAAAATTGTATGCTAATTGCTAGCTTCATTTCCAACATCATACACTTGATTTTGATGGTTAATTTTAACTTATTTGTTGCATATATATATCTATATCTATCTATCTATCTATCTATCTATCTATATATATATATATATGCAACAAATAAGTTAAAATTAACCATCAAAATCAAGTGTATGATGTTGGAAATGAAGCTAGCAATTAGCATACAATTTTCCAATAGTTAAACCAATACTTTGATAGCAAAAGAGGGTTGTTACTAAGTGTTATCAACTATATTTTGTAACAACCTTATGGATGTTGCAAAATTTTTCTACAACATCGAGTTCTAGCCACTAAAATCAACAAGTAAACCACTGAAACAATAGCTTATAATCAATAGAACAATTACCAAGGCTTACAAGTGAATTTCAGCAGTAGAAAAGTGAGTAAAGAGTGATAAAAAGAGTGAGTTTTCTTCAGCCCTATTCGTTGTAGATAAATGTCTATTACAACAACTAGATCACTTGGAAAAACAAGATGCCCTTAAGGCACAAGATAGCTTAAAGCATGTAGAATTAAATTCCAAACTTTCCCAATTCAATCTCATTGAAAACACGTTTACCAATGCATAATATTCAATCTCCAATGAAAAAATGTTAGTGCCCTATCTATTGGGTTATGGGGTCTCTTTTTTATGAGCTAGGGTTTATTACTCCTCTAGAGGTGTAAGCCATTATACTACGAGAGTAAACAAACCTTAGCAAGGTAAATCTACAAGGGTGTAAGCCCTTTTACTCCTTGTAGCAACCTTTGCAAATAGTCTTTTCAATGACAACAAAAGATAGATCTTGATGGAGGGTATATGCCCTTATACTCCTCCAAGTGTTTGACAAAATAACCTTGAGATCAAGAAGAAAAACACATAATTGTAGAAATTTCTTACCTAATACAAGAGATAGCATGAAAAACCCTTACTTATCAAGCTAATTCCACCACAATTTCCAAGAAACAAGCATCAAGCGAAGTCTCTAGCCTCCTTCAACCAATAGACAAGTGAAGCATTGTTGTGGGTGGGAAATCCCTCCTACGGACTAGCACTAAGGGTTTTATCATGCATGCAGAAAATGACCATTTAAAGGCCTCTACTTTTTTCTATTCTCCCAACACAAAACCCCATATTCATGCAATACAAAGGTGCAAACAAGATTAGGTAACTCTACCTTAAATCCTTCATTTGATGTCGATCCCTTCACTTTCACTCACTCCTTGACTGCAAGCCTCCTCCCAAAGCTGACATGCGTTCACACATGGAAAAACAGAGAGTTGGAAACATGCATTTTATATACTAATTGTTGGGTTAGATGTGACAATATCATAAAATAAATACACAATTTGAACACATGATATGGTGGGATGAAAAAAGTATTCCTTTTTGTATTAATCTTCACAAGAGTAAACTTTACAATATGTGGTCGGCACTGCTCCTCGAATCTAGTCCCGAGCTCCTCTTCAATTGTGCTCCAACTTCTTTTGTATATGCTTATCTTCACACAATAGTTGCAAAAGTTGAGGCTAGGGAAATGCTAATTCGGGTAGAGTTTCTTTACTATGATTTTCCTCTTTTCAAATGGGACCCCTACCCCTTCTTTTATAGGCTAGAAGGAGCTAGGTATTTAGTCGAGTGATTGGCCATGCATGGTTGAAAGGTTTAGTTAACTTACCCAAAACTATGTGTTCCGTCAGTAACTTTCCATTTTCCATGCTTTTGTAGGTACACGCGGGTTGTAATGGGCCAGCTAGCGTGTACACGCGGACTGTAGTGGGTTAGCTAGAGTGTACAAGCGGGATGTAGTGGGTCAGCTAGCGTGTGCCTTTAAAAAAGGTGTTTTTAAGAAGAGATGTCCAATAGTGGCTTGGCAAAGAAGGAAAATGAGATGGCTTGATGCCAGGTAAGCATGTCTGGTGAAAATTAGGGTTATAACAAGCATCCACAAGCACAAGAGACAAAATGGAGCGAATTTCCCAAGTAGGGGAAAAATTTCAACCAAGAATGTATATAATTCTCAAGTGATTTGTATGTAAAATGAAAGTGATATGACCTTTATTTATATGAGGTCATCTAAAACCAATTTGTCCACATGATTTTGTCAACAACAAATTAAAAGGAGGCTGACCCCTTTATTTTCCTTTACAACTTAAAAATATGAAAATAGATAAAGTAAATCCCTTAGAAGGGTGACGTCATGCCCTAAAGGGTGACGCTAGGCCTCAAAAGTCGTACGTTGAGGCTTTAGATGCAAGTTGTTGGGCCTCCAAAGGCCATATGTCCATCTCTCATGCTTTGGAGTGTCTTGTTGTGTATCTATCTTCTTCAAACCACATCATCTCTCTTTTGGAACCATGAAGCCCATCAAAACCCTAGTCTCCACATGACATCAAGGCTTGGAAGGTGACGTCTTGGACCTCCAAAGGCCAACATCAAAGTGAAAAGGGATATGATTTCATCACCTATTTATGTCCAAGTGCCTTCAAAGGCAACGTCCATCATCTCAAGTGTGCAATGGCTCTAGGATCCTCTGCCCATCCTGTGGGGTGTTCAACCCCCCATGAATATCAAAATGGCACAATCATCCATGGAATCACAAGTCACAAGTCACATGTATCATTCCAAGTAAGCCACATTTACTAAAAGAACCAACCAAACATGTGCATTAAATCCCCCCTTTTCAAACTAAACAAATGCTTAAAGAACTTATACAACTTGTCAAATTTAGGTATGGGAGGGATGTCATGGTGCCCTATTGGGTAGATCAACCCCCAAGTCAAGGCGTTTTTCTCAAGAAGACCCTCTATAATTCATATAATGAGTATGAGGTGGATGGGGGTATGAATCTTGGATATGGGGTTCTTGACATATCAAGGGCTCATATTGTCTCATTTATGGGTGCTTTTGTAGAGGGTGTGTTGCAACCTTGTTTACAATGCAAACTTTTTCCAAGCCCTTTTATTTTCCATTGATCGATTATGGTCCAAAACATTGATTGATATGTGCAATGGAAAGTAAGGAGTGTTGGCACAGGGGCATACCCAGGGTTCAACGCTCAAAATCGCACCAACAAAGCCCTAACTATCATCCCTCTCGGCAACACCTGCGAAGCAGATGAAGTCTCACCCGAGGTAGAGGCAGGGGTGGTTGAAAGGCTCAGGTGTATGCAACCTTAGTTGGGACACAGATCTATGATTATATCATTTACAAATCACTTATCATTGATCATTCATCAATATTCAACCCTTATTATACTTTGTAGACAACACATATCATCGTGGTGTACACTCAGATCTACAGTATTTCAACACTTAACCATGGTAACCCATATCAGATCCAGTAGATCAACACTAAGCATCCTCATACACATCAGATCTAACAATCATATATATGTAAGAAGCACAGAGCATAAGTGGATATATCAAAGCACATAGAATAAGAAAATATAAACACATTGAATCAAAGCACAGAGCATAACACATAGATTTATGTGGTTCACCCCCACCCATGGGCTACGTCCATAAGATCTTCTTCTTTATTATCGTCTTCAATATGTTACAAGCACAAAGCCTCCAAAACCCTCCTTTGCATAGGAAAAAAGATCTGTGCAGCTCGCTAGATCCTTCTTCCTTGCATTACAACACTTAGCTTTCTATAGTAACCTCACATTAACTTGCATTTAGCCTTGCAAGCCTTACACAGTTCACACAGAGCACTTATTCAACATCACATAGATGCACTACCAATTGTACTAAGAAATCACATCTACTCTCCTTCTTATATTGCCTATCCTTCTATTTATACATTACAAAAGTGGGCCTAAGCGTGGGTAAACCCACAGGCTGACATCCCTTTCCCATTACATTAACCCAAAACCCTAAAAGGGGCCCAAAAGTGGATCGAGATCCCGTGATCTCTGCTTCGCCTGGCGCTCCATATTTGACAGGCTATCGAAGTCCAAAAACGGTCAAATATGACCAAGTGTTCCTCAAAACTTGTTCAAGGGCCAACAGGCCCCCAACACTCACCTGTGACTCGTCCCGAGTCCCTTTGGTCTGATCAATTCTGCCTCTAATTCCTCGAGCTTGGCTTGAGCTGCTTTGACCTACTACAGTATGAAACCCTCTTTCTCAATGAACTCTTGGATCACTGTGTCGTTTACTAGCCCTTCTAGGCATTGTTCTGCGGTGATGACAACCTGTTCAAGCTTGGCTCCCTGGCTTTCAAATTCAGTGAATAGTTGGCATGCCTTTTCTTGGATTGGTTGAATTCGTTGGGAGACTTCTATCACTTTGCTTTGCAGCATGTGTAACTATTGTTGGGTGATGCGTTGTTCTAGAAATCTCTTCATTCTTTCAACTGGGGTCAAGGCCTTCAGCTACGCCTATAGTGTATCTGCATATTTCTTTGCTTCTTGGAGTTGTGCCTCCAATGCCTACAACTCTGGATTCTTTCTGAGGTTCTCATAAGTCTGGGTGCTTCTAGCGCTCAGTTGCTTGCATTCCAAGGCAAAGGTTTTTAATCGGCCAACTGCGCTGCGGGCAATTGCCTCCCTTAGATCTCTTATTTCTTGAGGATTCTCGGGAATGGTATGAAGTTCCAGATCTGCGATGTGATTTTGAAGTTGTTGGATTACTTCTTCAAATTGTGACACCTGTTGTGGGACACATTCTTCAATCTTCACTTCTATGACCGTCACAGAGTGAAGTGCTTTGTGAAACCTTTCCTGTACTTCAAGTTGCTCTGCTATAAATTGGTCCTTTCTTTGTTGTAACTGTGCTTTCTCCTCATCCCACTTCACTTGCAGGGCAAGATTTTCCCGTTTTTCCTTACTCTGTTTTTCTACAAGTGTGCTCTGTACTTGTGTCAAAGCCTAGGTGGCTTTCACTATGTCTTCTTGAGCTCGTCGAAGGTGGGCTTTGACTTTATCGACGATATGGTGTAATTGGGTGGGCTCATCACCTGTTCCTGCCATTCCAATTGTCAAGGGTGCAGTAGAAACTACTTGGTTGGACTGGAGTGCCTGCTACACTTCTTGAAGTTCACCCTTGATTCGGCTGAATACCTCCTCCCGCTTCGCTTCTTGATTTTCTGCAATCTCTAGTGAAGCATCATTCAGCGCAGCGATTAAGAATTCGAAGTCGTCTGATGTGAGGGTAGTCTTAAATGTATTCTGGGTGGCCTTAGTTTTCTTTTGGGATGAGGGATTTGGTGGGGTAAACTTCCTTTTCTTAGAGGGGACCTTCTCCTCTCTAGGCGGAGTAACCTCGCCTTTGTTTTGCTCAACTTTTGTGCCACCTAGTTCTTCACCATCACCTCCCTGCGTAGGTGAGATTGAATTAGTCTTCGTGGATGTGCTATGGACATCTTGAGCTTCATAATCCTTCTTAGTCTTTCTTGGTCCAGGTATATCCAGCATAGCTTCAGGGCTATCCACATCGGACATTTCTGCAGGGTCCTCTACAACAAGGAGGTCCGCCGACCATTCCTTGGTAATCTGCTCCAAGTCTTCTTCTGTCAACTTGTAGTATGACTGGAGCTGTTGTTTGTTCTCATCAGCATGCACTGTGATATAGGGGAAGTGGTGGTCTGCGCCGAATTTTATCAAAGGTATAAACCTGTGAAGTGTGTTTGGGGTGAGGTGCGGTGTAGAATGGATTGTATTCTTCAATTGGTTGTAATAGGCGTGGAAGACGGCATTGGACTGCCACTACTTGTTCATGTTGTTGGAGTACCACAGCGTACAAAACTTCACAGCTAGTGGTTCGAAGGGTTCAATCTCCAGAAAAGTGGCACCTTCTGGTAGCTCCCAGGGGATGAAAGCGATTAGTATGAGAAACCAACTAAATTGGAACTCATACCCTTGGTCTTGCGCTTCTCTGCAATCAAGCTCTAGCTATTTTCCAAGGTACTGTGCCCAGTTCATCTGTAGTCCCTTGGTGCACTTCCCTGCAAGTTCAACTACGAATCCAGTCACTTGTGTTGATTTTTTCTTGTGAACTAGCTTACCCGCGATAAGCTGACAAGCAAGTCACATTGCGCCACACTCAATAGAGGCTACCTTGTATCCTCGTGTGCCTTTCTCGACATCACCACAATTTACTTTTATCCTCTGCGCTAGTGCTCAGTCTAAGGTCTTTCCAGGGTAAAACTCCTATGGGTCAGGGCCTTGAATACTAAGTCCTGTGATCAGATTGATCAAGGTCGGATCCACAGTGATGCGGCGATCCAACCATAACTATCCTCTGTGGTAGCAAGACAAAAACAACTTGACACATGTGTTGACTTCCTCGTGTCGACCGAAGTGTGGGATCTTCATTACATTAAGCGGTGTGGACTGCGTGAGGTTCTGGGTCCATGACTGTGGGACAGTATTATAATTCTTTCCTTTGGTCCTGTTTAAGTACTTATGTGGGGCTAACATGCTGTAAACTCTACAATATCCAAGATTAAAATCGCTAAATTTTAGTGTTGCGAGCTTATCTTGGTCAGCATGAACTGCGTGCACCCCTTTCGAAAGGTACAAGGTGATCAAAGTGTACTCGAAGTCTCGCGGTACACTATCACGGTTGATGGCACCACTTAGAGGTGGTAAGTAAGTAGGTATAATGCGTGGGGTAAGCTTGGCATTTGCGATGCCATCCATGTGCTTGGTCCGTTTCTCATCGGTCAGTCGGGATGGACCGACATGAGCAGTGGAAGGGAAGAGAAAGAGAGAGAATAAAAAGGATCTACTAGCTGAGAGCACATATAAGAATTGTATTCTTTACCTTAATGAATCATAAGCACAGTTATGTGGACGTATCCCTAGAGAGAGGGTGAACCACACACATCTATTGTTTTGCGTGTGATTGTTCAATGCTCAAGAGCACAACAACAAATACCTAACTACCGACCCTTTCAGCAACACCTAGACTGAGCTGACAGCTGCTTCCAGCATTCTATTGAGATCAAGTAGTGGTTCCCGGCAATGGAACCATTTGTTGGCACAGGGGAAGACCCAGGGTTCAACGCTCAAGAGCGCACCAACAAAGCCCTAACTACCGACCCTTTCGGAAACACCTACAAAGCAAATGAATTCTCACCCGAGGTAGAGGCAAGGGTGGTTGCAATACTCAGGTGTTTGCAACCTTAGCTGGGACACAGATCTATGATTATATCATTTACATAGAACCTAGCATCGATCATCGATCATTCATCAATATTCAACCCTTATTATACTTCACAGACAACACAGAGCATCGCGGTGTACACTCAAATCTACAATATTTTAGCACTTAACCATGGTAACCCAAATCAGATCCAGTAGATCAACACTAAGCATCCTCATACACATCAAATCTAACAATCATATATATCTAAGAAGAACAGAGAATAAGTAGATATATCAAAGCACATAGCATAAGCAAAGATAAACACATTGAATCAAAGCACATAGCATAACACATAGATTTATGTGGTTCACCCCCACCCTGGGGCTACGTCCACGAGATCTTCTTCTTTATTATCGTCTTCAATATGTTACAAGCACAAAGCCTCCAAAACCCTTCTTTGCATAGGACAGAAGATATGCGTGGCTCACTAGATCCTTCTTCCTTGCGTTACAACACTTAGATTTCTATAGAAACCTCACAGTAACTTGCACTTAGCCTTGCAAGCCTTACACAGTTCGCACATAACACTTATTCAACATTACATAGATGCACTACCAATTGCACTAAGAAATCACATCTACTCTCCTTCTTATATTGCCTATCCTTCTATTTATACATTACAAAAGTGGGCCTAAGCGTGGGTTAACCCACGAGCTGACATCCCTTTCCCATTACATTAACCCAAAACCCTAAAAGGGGCCCAAAACTGGATCGAGATCCCGTGATCTCTTCTTCGCCTAGCGCTCCATCTTTGACACGCTGTCAAAGTCCAAAAATGGTCAAATATGACCAAGTGTTCCTCAAAACTTGTTCAAGGGCCAACAAGGAGCACCACAATGCCACTAGAAGCTAAGAACACATTGATTTCCATGTGCAAGGAAAGTAATAGACACCGCAAATGAATTCCCTCAACAAGCGGGACATTTATTACTTATGTGTTTCTCTTTTTTTTTTTAATATCCTTGACCTTTATGGAGAAGTGTTTCATCACTCTCAATACCTTAGGGTGAGCATCTATAGGATAATTTATGTATTTTATATTTTTCCAGCTACAAAACATATGGGCCTTTAGCCCCTTCTCCCCATGAAATGAGGTACAAACCCTTCTTGGGGTCAATAAGCCCAAAAACTCAAAAGATGAGGAAACAAAAGGGAATAAGAGTGGAAACTGATAAGTATGTGCAGAAATGGTACGATGACCCTTCAAGGATCCCCCCTAGTAGCAATCCTTTCCCCAAGGGTGACCCACTTACTAGGAAAACATGTCAGGCACCAAGGTGAAATGAGGAAAAAGGCATAATTTCCAAACAAATGTCTTCATAATCAAGAATGGAATCTTTGCAACATTTTCAAATCCTTCAGTTATTAAAATGACACTTACCAAGAGACCATACTTGTTACCTCATTAAGCAAGATCCATTTTCCTTTGTGGGCCAAGCTGGTGTGTTGGACGTTGTTTCCGTCGATCAAATGATGATGTGTGGTAAGAAAAGGGGCTTGACCTACTCATCTGACTCCTGGCACTCCATGTATTCAACCTACATTCCTTGAGACATCATATTCTTAGTTACCCCTATCTAGCTAACATGTAATATGATTCAAGCAAATGTATCATAACAATTATGCAAATAAAGAAGCGTGAAAAGAGAAATATGAAATAAAATTCAACTACACTAGAATGAACACACCAAATGCAAATGCAAGAAAGCAAGATGACCTACCTACTTACCTAGGGCTCTAGGCCCATGGAGATCAAGTCCCATCAACATATGGTTGGAGGATAGACCCATAAACTAGTAATGGCATCTTTCTCCAATCCATGGCAGATAAATAATAAGTTCCCTTCTCCAACTTCTTGTTGACGATGTAAGGGCCAAGCCATAAAATTTCACTCATGTTATCATACTTATATTTGTCCTTTCTCTTATCCCACATGAGTGCAAGGTTTCCTTTCGTCAAATTCAACATAAGGTATGTCTTCAATGTAAGGATGAGTAGGTGGACCTACTTTGAACATGTCCTTGATAGCCTCTTCTCACTCTTTATACTTCTCATCTTCATCCCTCTTGAGTATTTTGATGGACCCTAGATTTTTTCCCTTGTATTATGCAAGCTTCTCTTTGTACTTGTCTACCTTCAGGAGTAATGTATCAATAAAATCCTCTTGTGCAAATGGAAAATATTGAGGATTGTACTCAATGACCTGAGGTGCCACATCATACTCACAATCACTACAATAATTTGGGCCATTCATGTCAACTACATGATTCTTCACAACATGTTGACTGTACAAGATCTCAAATTTCTCATCTCCCATAGGGATATGTGTATGAATAAGGTCCATACTGAGAAAACCCCCAAGGGTAGTTGACCAAATTCTTGAAAAGAGCATGCCCTAAGCATCTGGTACATAAATCACAATTATGTTCACGGTGAGGCCGATGTGGGGGAAATCTTGAAGATACACCTCCAGATATTCTATGAGATTGTACACCTTCACCCTTCTTGAATCAATACCACAAAAATTTACATAAGGGAGACTTGTTTGTAAACCAATTTGTTTCATGACCTTTAGAGACATCACATTTTTTGAGGCTCTAACGTCTAACATACAATTATTCAAAGAAAAACCATTTATTCCCAAGGAAAGGTAAAAAGGTGGAGACTCTTCTCCCTGGCTCCCATGATACATAGTATTTAGGATGACCAGAGGATATATTGCTTCATATTGTACCTTCAATACCTTCAAAACTTCTCTTCTTACAGAAGGAATGTTGCACATTTATGTAAGTTTTAAACATGTGAGGTAAAGAAATGTATACATATTCTTAAGATAAACATAAATTAATCAATGACTCATACACATAGTACATAGAGATTTATACCGGAACCCCTCAACCGAGGAAAACCTTTCAAATATTCATTAAATTAATTTCACCATTCACCATACAATATATACAATGTTTTAAGGTATTCCGTAGATACAAAAACCCTAATCCCTTAATCCGAGATTAATTTAGAAAACTGTTAAAAATAGCAAAATCCGCCCAAAAACAAATTTGGGGCGCTGCCCCAAACACTGCACGTAACCAGGGGGGAGCATACATGCCCCCCCCTAGGAAGCGCCCGGTGCACACAACACAAATATCACTACTAGAAGGATCGTCATATGCAGTTTTCAAATCCGACGCGCCCACACACACACATGAAAAGAATATAACATACACCCAACATTCTCCCACTTGTTGTTTTCTTTGCATCCAGGGGCCCACGGGATTATATAGTCAACAATCCAGGGAAACAATGTCGATTGTTACTCTACACCAGGAGAACTTTTCTGTGCTCACATAATTTTTCAATGAAACTGTAACATTCTTCAAAGTATCAACCTTTTCCAGCAACACCTTCTTTTCTTCAACCATGTCTCTCACAAAGTGATATTGAACATCAATATGCTTTGTCTTCGAATGATAAGTTGGGTTCTTTTCCAGGAAGATTGCACTTTGAATGTCACAATATAATCTCACTTGTTGTACCAACCCAATACCTGAACACAATCTCTGTAACCATACTGCTTCCTTGCTTTCATGAGTGTCTTCCATGTATTCAACTTCTGTAGTTGAGAGTGCCACTACAGTATGTCTTTTTCTCATCCAACTAATTGATCCTCCAAATAGGTTAAACGCATACCCACTTGTAGATCTTCTGCAATCCATATCTCCATCCCAGTCTGCATCAACAAAACCATGTATGTCCACCACTCTGTCTAATCCTGGTCTTCCTTGGTAGCACAATCCATAACTGGTAGTTCCACGAAGATACCTGAAGACCCTATTTACTGATGTCCAATGCTCCTTCCCTGGTTTTGACATATACCTACTCAAAACTCCCACTGCATGTGCAATTTTCGGTCTAGTACAAACCATTGCATACATCAAACTGCCAACTGCACTGGCATATGGAACATGGGACATGTCCTCTTCTTCTTCCTGTGTCTTGGGACACTGATCTGCAGATAAATTTACACCTATAGGAATAGGAACCTTGACCGGTTTACTTCCATGCATATTAAAACTCTGCAATATCGTCTCAACATAATTTCTCTAATTCAACCAGAGTTTCCTGTTTGCACGATCTCTTTTAATCTCCATTCCCATAATGAAGTTAGCAGCATCGAGATCCTTCATGTCAAATTTGTAGGATAGCTACGATTTCACCTCCTTGATAACATCCATGTTATTTCCTACCAACAACATGTCATCAACATACAACACTACATAAATGAAGTGATTACCAACCTGCTTGGAATATACACAGTGATCATACCTACTTCTCACAAATCCCAATCCAAGTATGTATGTGTCAAAATTTTGGTACCACATCCTAGGTGATTTCTTCAGACCATATAGTGACTTCTTTAGCTTACAAACCAGCTCTTTCTTTCCCTTCACTACAAAGCCTTCTGGCTGCTTCATGTATATTTATTCTTCCATGTCCCCATGTAGGAATGTTGTCTTCACATACATCTGTTCCACTTCAAGATCAAAAGAAACAACAATAGATAAAATAAATCTAATAGAAGTTAACTTAGCAACAAGAGAAAAAATCTCACCAAAGTCAATTCCCTCTACCTGGGAATAACCTTTTTCTACTAACCGAGCTTTGTATTTCTCCACTTTACCTTGTGCATTAAAATTATTCTTAAACAACCATTTGCTACCAACAGATTTTCTTCCAACTGGCAACTGAACTCACTGCTTACTATCCTCTAAACTCACTGCTTCCTTGACTGTTCTAGGATCATCATCAGTAATAGATAAAGAAAAATTGGAACAAAAATCAGGTGATATATACCTTTTTGTTTGCCTTTTATCTCTCATTGATCTCCTCAATACTGGGGTATGAGGTTCTTCTTCTTCTTCTGCTTCCTCTTCTTCAGATGATTCAGATTTTGCATCATCCAACTCAAGCTCTATTTTCTCAAGTCCATCTTTCATTGGTAGGAATTCTTGTTTGGACTCATCTTTTACCTCTCTGAAAACAACATCTCGACTCTAAACAGTCTTCTTGGTTTCTGGGTTCCAAAGCTTATAACCTTTCACACCATCTTTATAACCAATAAAGATACACTTTTCAACCTTTTTACCTAGCTTACTCCTATTTTCCTTTGGAACATGTACATAAGCTTCACAACCAAACAGTCTAAGATGTTGAAGAGAGGGATTCTTTACAGACCATACCTCATGTGGATTTTTATCATCCAACGCTGATGAAGGTGATCGATTGACCAAGTAACATGATGTACCCACTGCCTCTGTGCAAAATTCTTGTCCTAACTCGACACCACTGAGCATGCTCCTTTATTTTTCCATCAGTGTCATGTTCATCCTTTCTGCAACTCCATTCGGTTGAGGAGTGTATGGAGTAGTATTTTGCCTTGCTATACCACACTTCTTACAGAATTCTTCGAATTCATTTCCGCAGAAATATCCACCATTATCCGTTCTCAATACCTTTATTTTCTTCTCTATCTGATTTTCTACCAGAGCCTTAAACTCTTTAAATTTATCAAATACCTCATATTTCTTTCTAAGAAAATAAATCCATGTGTTCCTTGAGAAATCATCTATGAATGAAACATAATACACATATTTACCTAGGGATAGAACAGGAACAGGTCCAAACACATCACTGTGTATCAACTCTAAGATCCCCTTTTCTCTTGTAGCACCAGATGGGAATCTTACTCGATTATATTTACCATATATGCAATGTTCAGAGAAATCAAAATCCAGAGTGCAATTAGACATACCTTCAACCATACCTTTACTGTGTAGTGTTCGAAGGCCCCAGTCTTTGATGCCACAACATGGTCTTTTTTTCAGGGACAATATTGGTCTTTTATCCTTCATCTTTCTGCTCAGGGACAACATAATTGTTACACCCATTAGTATAAGTGCTTCCCAAAAAATTGTATAGAGTTCCACACCAAACTCTCGTCATCAACACCATTTCCCCTCGTACCATCTTGCAAGTGCCCTTTCCCAATGCAGTATCCACTCCTGCATCATCCAACTTGCTTACAGATATTAGGCTCCTGGCTAGTTTTGGAATGTGCAGAACCCCAGGGAGAGTTCTAATCCTTCCATATTTTATCAACAACTTAACCCTTCCACGTCCCATGATTCTGGATGTCGAGTCATCTCCTAGGAATACATCACCACCATCATATTTTTCATATTCATAGAACCAATCCCTGTGAGGAGTCATATGTTATGACGCACCTGAGTCGATCAACAATACATCACTGTCTACATGTGTACCTATAGATTCCACGTAAACATCACCTCCTTCTTCAGTGAAGGTTTTCGCCTCTGTGGAAGAGGTATTATTAGATCCCTTTGGTTTATCAACCTTCTTAGACTTGCAATCTTTCTTATAATGCCCTGTTTTACCACACTTCCAACATTTCCTCAAATATTTTCCTTGAGACTTAGATCTACCTGTAGATTTAGATCTTCCCCCCGAAGACTTACCAGGATTCCTGTCTTGGGTATGACCTCTTACAAATAAAGCATCTATGTTATGACCATCCAATATTTTTCGCCTCAACTCTTTACATAACAAGGATGAAACTGCATCCTCATACTTCAATGTAGATTGAGTGGTACTACCAATTTCTACAACTAGATTATCCCAATAGTCTAGCAAAGAACATAACAAAGTAATACACTTATCTTCTTCTACAATCGTAATATTAACAAATATGAGTTGACTTACCAGAGTATTAAAGGCATTTAGATGTTCTATCACAGAATCTCCATCTTCAATCCTAAGATGATACAGCTTTTTTCAAAGAAACAACTTGTTTACCAGGGACTTTGATTGATACAAATTCCCTAAATTATCCCATAGTTCCTTGGTTGTAGATTCTCTCAAGACATTCAAAAACACTGAATCTGTCGGGAAGAGTCGAATAGTACTCCTTTCTCTTCTTTCCAACTTCTCCCAATCTTCCTTCGACATACCAGTAGGTGGTGTACTAGTAGTTTGTGTACTAGTAGGTTGCATGTGTACCAGTCGTCTGTGTTCCAGTAGGCTACGTACCAGTAGGTTGTGTACCAGGATCCACAATGATCCATTGTTCTTTGTCTACAAGAAGGTCCTCCATCTTTAGCTTCCATAGCTCAAAGTTTTTACCATTGAACTTCTCTATTTCAATTCTAGAAGAGATCACCATTCCTCTTTCTACACTCGAATAACCATTGCAAAAGCTCCCACTAAACCCATTTTTATCACAGACCCAAGATAAACTTGATCTATCAAGACCGAGCAAAACCCTCAGCAACAAAGGCATCCCTCTAAAGCCAAAAATGAGCTCTGATACCACATGTAAGTTTTAAACGTGTGAAGTAAAGCAATGCATATATATTCTTAAGAAAAATAGAAATTAATCAATGGCTCATACACATAATACACAAAGATTTATACCGGAAACCCTCAACCGAGGAAAACCTTTCAACTCTTCATTATATTAATTTCACCATTAACCATTCACCATACAATATATACAATGTTTCTAGGTATTTCGTAGATACCAAAACCCTAATCCCTTAATCCGAGATTAATTTAGAAAACCACTAAAAATAGCAAAATCCACTAAAAATAGAAAAAAACGCCCAAATCAAAATTTTGGGGCATTGCCTCGAACGATGCACATAACCAGGGGAGCATACATGGCCCCCCCTGGGACCCCCCTAGGAAGCGCCCGGTGCACACGAAACAAAGAGCACTACTAGAAGGATCATCAGACACAATTGTCGAATCTGACGTGCCCACACACACACACATGCAAAGAATATAACATATACCCAACAATTTCTACCACAGGTACTGACATATTCATCATTCCCATCATTATGGGAACATCTATATTCAGAAAAATATCCTCATTAGTCGACATAGGATGTGGTAGCAATTCATGAACCGGAGGTGAAGGAGGTGAATTTACTTCCTTTGTTGATGGAGATGGTGGGACATGCACTTTGTTTCTTCTTGAATAGGTCGGGATTTCCTTTTTCAATTTATCATTCAGGTATTCATCCATTTGGTTCAAAAATAACAACTGATCTCGCCTGTCTTCCCTCTTCCTGATCTCTTCAATGTTTTCCTTAGTGATGGCAATGCACTCTTCATCCTGAAGAGTGAAACTGTGTCAATGAAGTTCAAATTGTCCATAGTACCTAGATATTCTTCTTCTTTCATCCATCTTGGACACTCATGTTTTGAATGAGGTTCCTGGAAAGAAAAACACCATGGTGATCCCTCCAAGTTTACCATCCCAACAAGATCTAAGGTGTCAGGCACCTTCACTTCATGTTGTGGCCTTGGTATCCAACCTGTGTTTTCCTTCTGTTGTCTGACAAACTGAGGTCTTAGAGCATGATGATACCTCTCCAAGGTTTCCATCCTCTTCATGATCTGATTATGATTCAAAATGAACTGGGTATTCATTTGATCCAACTTCTGAGTCAAGAGTGCGATTGGATCCTGAACAATGATGGTTGAAGTCTTCGTCTTTGGTTCTTCCTTGACATGAGGGAATTGAAAAAGGCTCAATCTCTCAGCTGATAATGTGTTCCTCAATTTGAGCACTATATTCTCTATCCTTTTCCAAGTTCTTGGGCATATTGTATTTCATAATAAAACCAAATTTCCCTTCGAAATCATTCAAGTAAAAGAGGAGAATGGTTACTTTTGGTGGGCACAAGTCCTTCAATATTTGATTGTGCAAGTTGTAAAATATGGTATCAAACTCCTTCTCTGTTTCATTTTCTTTCCTTTTGATTTGATTGAATTGCATCAATAACATTATTTTGTCCTTCTTTGTTGTCCATATTCCCTTGAACAACTTAGCAAAATCTTCATAATATGCCAAGTGATTGTCGAGAAAGATTTATACCACTTTTTAACATCTTCATCAAGAGACATAGCTAATAGTTTCATCACGACATCTTCATGTTCTATACCATTGTATTCCATAGCCACACTAATATCTTCAAGATGCTCTTTAGGTGTGATAACGTTGTTCCCAGTGAACTTTGGAAACCATTTTTGAGATTCTTTGGACATCACATTGGGATGACCAGGGATAGTTTTTAGGTTCAAAGGTTTATAAATGGTGCTAGCCCAAGAATGAGCCAGTGAAGTGAAGGGGAGGTTACCTTGAAACAAGGTTTTGACAATGGGGGAATTATGAGGAGGCCTTATTCAATAAACCTTAGAAAGCTTGAATCCTCCTTGGCGAAGGGTTTTAGGGAGAGGCGGATTATTAGGTTGTGCAGTCGCCAATTAACTTTAGAAAGTTCATCAAAGGGGAAGAGGGAACTTCCCTCAAGTGGAGTCTCCAAGAAATCTAGGAAAAAGGCTTTGGGATAACTTGCCAAGTGTCATTATGGGTCGGAAGGGATTCAAAATCCTCTGCGACAAGGCTGCCAAAAACATTATCATACAGTTTGTAGTTTAGGAAAATCCCAACCCAAACCATAAGTGTGTGAGACAACTGGGAACACCTATCACTTTCACCTCAATATATGTCCCCCTTGTTTTAGTGAAGGATAAATCCAACACAAGGGAGGATTCTCAAGTGAGCCTAGGGGGATTGCAATGGAAGATGGAAATTGATCAGAGAGTGCCATTATAGGTCAAGGTCAAATATTGGAAATAGGATTGAGAAAGAGTCTTATGAGCTAGTAACTAGTTTCCAAGGTAGTGTACCTACAAAACAATGTTAGACCTTCTCGAAACAAGACACTTTATGAAGATTAAAGCCTCTAAACTAATGGGGAATCAATAGGAAACATTTTGTCCCAAAAATTTAGCAGTATGGAAATATGTATATGCAGAAAATAAGTTATGACAACTGCAAAATTAACCATCAAAATAAAGTGTATGATGTTGGAAATGAATCTAGCAATTAGCAGACATTTTTCCAATAATTAAACCAAGAGTTTGATAACAAAAGAGGGTTGTTACTAAGTGTTATTGACAAGATTTTGTAACAGCCTTGTGGATGTAGAAAAATTTTGCTACAACAACGAGTTCTAGCCACTAAAATCAACAAGTAAACCACCCAAACAATAGCTTATAATAAATAGAAAAATTACCAAGGCTTACAAGTGAATTTCAATGGTAGAAAAGTGAGTAAATAATGATAAAAGAGTGAGTTTGTTGCATCCCTATTGGTCGTAGCTAAATGTCTATTATAGAAGCTAGATCACTTGGAAAAACAAGATGCCCTTTGATCTAGGTGGATATCAGTGGCCAACCACCTCTTCCATTTTGCGCACATACAACTTTCATTTTGGAAGTTACTGTTTTTATCTTGGTAGTTTTTTTCTAGCCTTTCGGGTCCTACACTTTCAAGTTCGTTTTGAGGCCCTAAACAACATTTTTTGGGTCTGCCACAGTCACATTGTAGATGGAGTCAAAGTGTGATGACATAATGTGTAGTCCTCAAATATAACTTTCCAATGGGCTATCGTGCACCTAAAACATAGATCATATGAAAAATTTGCGACCCTGGGAAGTTGATGTACCAACTTACCCCATCGGGGCCCACATGACTTTTGGTGCTTCATCTCCTAGGGTTATGTTTTTGGATGTCTATTGTTTTTTTTTTACTTCTTGATGCTAAAAAATCTTGGAGGAATCATTGTAATGTGCTCAGATGAATGCACATAGCTGCCACATCTCTTCTCAGAGATTAGCTACCACCATTCGAGCAAGACTGTTTTCATTTTTCATTTTACATTTTCAACATATTTCTTATTTAATAGAAGTTAAGTTCCACTATATATATGCTATTGTTCTTTGTATATATGTGTTAATGTTATAGATCTGTGTTTCATTTCATTCCACTCATTAATCCAGATCGGTGGTATCAAAGAAATCTGTTATTCATTTGTTTCTATGTGCATGTCCCCAACGAGGTCAGGGTATAAGTAGTTGGGACTTGAACCAGATGAGCCTTTGCAATATTGGCCTCACCGTACCTGAAGACCGCCCATGGGGGAAGAAAAGAGAGATGATGGGGAAGGAGATCCCTTTAAATTGTTGCTTGAGGAAGCCCTCTCGCAACAAAGGAACGAGATGATGTATAACTTTGCGTAAATCCTTCGACGGTTGTCAATAGGCAACACATCTACCTTAAGCATAGGTGTCTGCCCCTTCAAGGTACAGATGAATTTTGATATTCCTATATTCGAAGGTCAAATAGATGCAGATGTTGTAGATAAATGGTTAAACCTTATAGAAGGGTATTTTTATGTGCACAACTTTTCTGATAGAGAAAATATTACATTTACGCTTCTTAAGGTCGCCCCCTATGTAAAACATTGGTGGGATACTTTCTATGAGCAAAAGGAAACAAAAGGATCTATGTTATTTGTAGTTTCACCCACTTGGGGTTCCTTAAGGGATGTTATTTAGGAACAATACTACCCTATTGGAAGTTATGACGACTTATATACAAGATGGACCACACTGTGACAAGAAAGGAACCAAACAGTGCTAGAGTTCACAAAGGTCTTCAATACCTTGTGCACCAAGGTGAGTATCAAAGAATCTGAGAGACATATGGTGCACTACTCAAGTACAGAAGCATTCTTCATAGATACATCTAGGTAGAAATGGATTTTCTAGACATTTGTTCCTTGGTTGTGACCTATTGATATCATGTCAAAATCGAGAAGAAGCTTAAACATAAGACATGATAGTTTCGGTCTGCAAACCCCTCACAATAGAAGTAGGGCAAAGGCAGCCCCAACCAATAGAACAAAGGGTAGAGCAATGATGGACACCCTCAGGACAACTAGTCCAAACTGCAAGAAAATAAGGACAATGGGAAGACAAAGAAAGACACTGATAAATGGTGTGAGTTCCATAAGAGACCGTGGCATAACATCGTTGAATTCCTCTCAAAGTAGTCATTGGTGACCGAGGTGAAAGCTTCTGAATCAGAAGCAGGCTCTGACTCTGATTCAGATCCAAAAATATGGAGACAGATCATTGATGTAGAACCTAATGCCACCATTGTTACCACCACCAAGGTCAATATCGACAAACCTAATGAACCATAGGAAGGTGAGGGCCTCTTTCATTCATAGATGTGGGTGAAGGGTACTCTACTGCACTTCATCGTTGATAGAGGTAGCCAAAAGAACCTCATATCAGTATAGGTCATCAAGCAGTTGGCTCTACTGACATCACCACACCCACAATCGTACATCATCGGATGGCTCCGCCAAGGGAGTGATCTTCGCGTCATCTGACAATGTCGCTTGGCCTACGACATCAAGCCCTTCAAAGATGAAGTATTGTGTGATTCCCCCTCCCCCCTTAAATTTTGTGATGTTCTTTTGGGCCAACCTTGTTTATGGAAACTTCATGTTGTATATGAGTCTAGGCCTCATAGTGTTATTATTAATTTGGACAGGAAATTATACAGGATACCAAAGGTACTCCCATCTACCACCATTTCCTTGATCTCTGCCAATAAATGCAGGAAGTTCATCTCTCAAACCATGAAGTTTGTCTTCTTTGTGATTCGCACTCAAAGTGAGCGGAAGGTTGCAACCACATTCATGGCCTATGCAACAGATCTCTCCACGTAGAAGAAGAAAGTGGATAAGGTCGTGGAAGAATACAAAGACATATTCTCCTCACCCACTAGGGTAACTCTGCACTGTTAGGTCAAACACTCAATCGATCTGACCCCTGGTGCATCATTACCCAATGGGCCAGTCTATCGCTTCTCTCTATCATAAAATGAGGAAACAAAGTGCGAGATCCAAGAGTTTCTTGAAAAGGGGCACATCCTATCAAGATCATCATCTTGTGGAAGCCCATTTGTGCTTGTGCGGAAAAAAGATGGGTCTTGACAACTCTGCATTGATTACCGAGCCCTAAATAAAATCACAGTCAAGAACTGGTACCCAATTCCCTGAATTGATGATCTCCTCGACCATCTCAAGGGGGGAAAATACTTCAGTAAGATTGATCTGAATTTTTGCTACCACCAAGTCCCAATAGAGCAGACCAATGTATGGAAGATTTCCTTCAAGTCCAAAGAAGGTATTTTTGAATGGTTGGTCATGCCCTTTGGCTTGAAAAATTCCCCAACAACTTTCATGAGCATGATGGATGATATCTTGTTTCCTTTCACCAATTATTTTGTGGTGGTGTATTTGGATGACATCCTCATCTTCATCAAGAATTGGGAGGAACACTTGCAACACATTCAACAAGTTCTACACACTCTATGACAACACAAGCTATATGACAATTTGAAAAAATGCTCCTTTGGTATGAATAGGGTCCGGTACCTAGGCTACATTGTTGATGACAATGGGGTGCATGTTGATCTAGCCAATATTCAGGTCATCCATGACTGGCCAGCCCCGACCACACTAACTGAGCTTCAGAGCTTCTTATGCCTTTCCAATTTCTATCGAAGGCTCGTGTTGGGATTCTCCCACATTGCATGGGCCCTTAGCCAAGTGACCAAGGGAAATGTCAAGGAATAATTCATGTGGGGCCAATCGCAACATAAAGCATTCGATGATTTGAAGCAACGCTTATGCTCATACCCGGTGCTCTCATTACCCGACCTGGAAAAACCTTTTGATATTGATACAAATGCTTCAAACTATGTTATGGGCGCATTTCTCCTATGGCCTATCATAGTGAGAAACTATCAGATATTGTTTGTAAGTACCCCACTTACGAAAAATAAATGTACTCCATTGTACAATCTTGCCGCCAGTGGAGGCATTACATTCTCGGGAAGGAGCCAATCATCCACACTGATCATAAGCCTCTGCAGTTCATACATACACAAGGAAAATTGCAAAATGACCGCCATCATAAGTGGTCCACATACTTGCAACAGTTCCATCTCAACATCAAGTATAAGAAAAGGAGCACCAACCTTGTCACTAACTGCCTCAGTCGACCTCTAGTTTCCGCACTAACCATGGTGATACACTCCTGCGGACATGAGACCTCTGGATGGCCCCAACTCTACAAGTGAGATCCTAACTTCACCACTACCTACTAGATGCTAGGCACAAACACAGTTGTCACTTATTTTCATCTACAAGACGAGTTGTTGTGCCATTTGGGCCATATTTGCGTTCCATCAAGAGAGTGAGTGAAGCTGATTTAGGAAGCTCACTATAATCGATTGGTGGGACACTTCAATGTAGATAAGACAATGTCAATGTTGCAGAAACAATTCTATTAGCCAAAAATCCGATGGGATGTTAGCAATTATATTAGGTCTTGCACGGCTTGCGCCATTTCCAAACCGGCCATTAAGAAACAAGGCATGTACACCCCTCTTCTGACTCCTGAGGCCCTGGGAATCCATCTCAATGGACTACATGTTGGGCCCTCCTTCCACTAAGTAGGGAAACGACTGTGTTTTTATGGTGTTCGATTGATTTTCCAAGATGGTGATTTTGGTCTCCTACAAGAAGAGCATCACAACAGAGGCCATTGCCAAGCTCTTCTTCGAACAAGTGTGGGTACATTTTTGGATACCACAAACCATCATCTCTAATCGAGACAGTGGTTTCCTCAACACATTTTGGTCGAGCCTCTAGTCATGATTGGACACCAAGCTCACCAAATCCATGGCCTTCCACCCCCAAACTGATGGCCAAACCGAGGTCGTCAACATGATGATCGTGCATATCTTATGCATGTACAATTCCAAGCATCCGTGCACATGGGATGAGAATCTTCCCTGTGTTCAACACAGTTACAATAGAGCCATACATAGCTCAACCGAC
Organism: Picea engelmannii; assembly: GCA_009831015.1. NCBI lineage: Eukaryota > Viridiplantae > Streptophyta > Pinopsida > Pinales > Pinaceae > Picea > Picea engelmannii. Next base: position 191,704 of record ML787316.1, read on the forward strand.
CACAACCCCTTTTAGGTGGAGTTGGTATTTCAACCATTGGGTCCCATGGATGTTACACTACCCATTCCTTCCACACAGGAAGAATCATCCCATGCGCAATTCGAATTTGACAAAGCCACCTGGTTCATTGAATGAATCCAACACATCTGCTCACAAGTTCAGGATATTTTGTAGAAGTCCAATGCCAAGTACAAGAAGCACCATGATAAACACCGGGTGACACACAAGTTTCAGATGGGAGATAAAGTTTGGTTGCACTTGCAGAAAGAACACCTTACAGGACCCCATCAGAAGCTCTATCCACTCCGCTATGGATATTACACCATCACGAATGTTGTGGATGACAATGCTTTTGAGCTCAACATTCCCCTCTTCCTTGGCTTTCACCTAGTGTTTAATGTGGACCTCCTTCGGCCATACTTTCCACCCTTATTGGACAACTCAGAGATAGCAGAACAATTGAAATCGATATATGTAGCATCCCCAACAACCAACTGGGATATGCCAACCAAATTTTTTAACTTTGATTCCAAATTAAAACACACAAATACTATGTAAATACACTGATTCATATAGAATAATAATAGAAATACACATGCAACATACATAGGAAAACGCCATAAAAAAAAATGCACAAATAATAATGCAACTCATAATTTAACACACAATTTACACTTATCTTTGATAAAAATATCACCAACTACATGCAGACCTTCCACGTTCCTCCCAACCTTAGACCACACTGCTCATAACTCTCAGCAGTGGTTCACCCCCGAGCTAGGGCTAAACTCTACCCAAGTAAAGGAATTCCCAACTAGGATGATGTATCTCAGACACTAGGAAAACTTAGTCACATGTTCCAACTCAAACTAACAACCTACATTTCATCATTTCCCACATGCATGTCCCACCCCAAGAAGTGTGCCCCTTCTATGCTCAACAGTTCCTCGGCTGCCCCACTTCCTTTACGAGGCTTCAACAGTAGGCCGAATAGGAATTCTCAGAGCTCTATAGCTGTAGTTTGGCACCTTCAAGAAATCAATTCCCATAAATTCTCTCACCCATAGATAATTTTTCACGGTCCTAACAACCCGCCTCTTCAATATTCCACGAGTCTGACAACCCGCCTCTTCAATATCCCATGGGCCTAACAACCTACTTCTTCAATCCATATCCTAAGATAACCAAGGTACATGTATAGTGACAACAGGGTACATATGACCACCAAGTGAGTGAGTGAGTGAAGGGATGATGAGGGTATGATGGTAAATGAACTAAGTCCAAACTACATGTATGCATGTTCTCAACTTGACACTTGTCATGTTGAGAACTACCTTGGCCTACTTGTCCCCATCCTTAGAACTTAGGATAAAATAATTATTCATGCTTTATACTTTAAGAAATATTAATATAATATTCCTTTGGGTTTAATCCCCCCCTTAAATTATCCCCTTATCTCAACTTTTATTCCCCCTTTCCCTAACTAGTGTTGTTTATCCCCCCATACTCTTTTACATGGTTGGTCTGCCGCAATGATGTGTTTTTCATTAATATATGCGTGTGATTTAAATTGATAATAAAAACATACTGTATTTTTTGTATCCAAGCTGACCAACCTCAAAAACATAAACATATACACAAAGGCTCTATGGCCTCAAGATTGCACACTCAAGTAGATGCGTGCGGTATGCTAGGATTTTTGCACTTCTTCTTTTAGTACGAAGCACATGTGCGTGCTATACTATGGAATGTGTGCACCAAACTAATTCCAAGGCTTAATATAAACAAGTCAGGAGCTTATATAGATATGTACATTCATATTTACATTTACAGTTGGGATTCGACCTAGGGGTATTACATTCCCCTCCCCCTTATTTATGCATTGTCCTTGGTGTAGTATATACACATATACAATCAAAACTTCCAAAATTCTTCAAAAATATGCGGGTACTCTACCCACATAACATCCTCATGCTCCCAAGTTGTGTCCTCGGGACCGTACCAGGTCCATTGGACTTTTAATAGCCCTATGGTTTGATTCTGAAGCTACTTTATATTTTGTTCCAATATGCACATCAGATGCACCTGAAAATCGTCTTATTGCTCCACCTAAATCACATTCCAATCAATGACATGATTAGCATCAAGTGCATACTTTTTAAGAAAGGATACATGGAATAAATTATGAATACACATTGATGCAGGTAAGGAAAGCATGTGTGCTACATGCCCAATCCTTTCTAGGATTTCAAACGGCCCACAATAGTGAGTTGCGACCTTTGAACAATTTCCCAAATTCAGGTAACTTCTCTTGGCCTTGACTTTTAAGAACACATGCAGGTCACCCACTTTAAATTCTCTATGAGTTCTACCTATCTTGGGCAACTTTTAAATTATGTTTTATTTTCATCATTTTATCTTCCATTTCCCTGAGTAATTATGTCCCAACCACTACTCTGTCTGCTAGGTTGTCCCAACTTACCCGTGTGTTGCACTTTCTTCCATTAAGTGCCTCAAATGGGCTCATCTTTAAAGATGCTTGGTACCCATTGTTATAAGAAAATTCCACCAAATGAAAAATATCCTCCCATTTGGATGGTTTATCCATCACATACATTCGTAGCATGACTTTTATCACCCGATTCACCCTTTATGTTTTCCCATCTGACTCTGGATGATAAGCTATGCTAAAATCCATATTTGTTCCAAATCCCTTAAATAATCCTCTCCAAATTTTTTATGTAAATTTTGGATCTCTATCAGACACAATTGTCTTGGGTACACCATGTAGTCGAGCAATTTTTCTCATATAAATATCAACAATGTTGGTTTCCTTCTGAGTGAGATTTACTGGAATAAAATGGGCAGTTTTAGTAAGCTTATCCACCACCGCCCTGATATAATCATGTTTCTTATTTTTTCTAGGTAGTTTGGTGATGAAATCTATTGTTACAACTTCCCATTTCCACTCAGGAATGGGAAATGGTTGTAGAAAACCAGTTGGGTGTCTATTCTCAACCTTGACCTTTTGACATTCCAAACATCTAGCAATAAAATCAACAACTTCTTTCTTCATGTCTGGCCAATAATTTTGGCTCTTTATAACTACAATAATTTTCTGATAACCTGGGTTCCCAGCATAAGGTATATCATGCATTTATCTCAATATCATATTTTTCAGTTCATGGGAATTTGGAACATAAATGTTTCTCTGTAAATGAGAATTTCATCATTTTCTAGCTTATAGTCCTCGATTTTCCACTGTAAATTACCTTGTTGAAGTTTTTCCTTTACCTCCATGTATTTCTCATTTGATTTTGCATCCTCTAAAATTCTATCTTTCAAATATGATTGGTACATGCTAATGGTTGTATCATTCATCTCATGCACCCTCCTACTAAGTGCATCAGCTACCTTGTTCTCTTTACCTTTGATATGTTTTGTATCAAAGTCATATTCACTGAGAAATTCTAACCACCTGATTTTCCTAGAATTTAGTGTTGGTTGTCTAAATAAATATTTCAGACCACTATGGTCTGTCCTCAATTCAAATATTTTTCCCATGAGATAGTGCCTCCACATATTCAAGGCATGCACTATGCTACCAACTCCAAATCATGAGTAGCATAGTGCCTTTCATACTCCTTCAGCGTCCTTGATTCATAGCACACCACATACCCATTCTAACTAAGGACTCCACCTAGCCCTTCTTTACATGCATCATTGCATACAATGAAGTCTTCGTTTGGATCAGAAATCCTTAGTATTGGAGCACTTGTTAATAAATTCTTCAAGTGTTGGAAACTCCTTTCACAATCGGGTGTCCACTCAAACTTCACACCTTCTTCTGCAAGGAAGTGATTTGGTGTGCAATATTTGAGAATTCTTTAATAAATATCATGTAGTAACCTGAAACTCCCATGAATGATCTTACCTCGGAGACAATCCTTGGTGCTAGCCATCCTTCAATGGCCCTTATCTTTTCTGGGTCCACTGCTATTCCTTCCTCCGAAATGATGTGGCACAAATAATGAAGTTGCTTCTAATAGAATGAGTACATTCTCAATTTGGCATACAATTGATGCTCCCTCAATACCTATAATACCATCCTAAAGTGTTTCTCATGCTCTCCCTCCGACTTAGAATATATAAGAATGTCATCCAAAAATACAATGACAAACTTATCTAAGCATTCTCTGAAAATACAATTCATTAAACACATGAAGACAACTGGCGCATTTGATAACCCAAATGGCACCACTGTGAACTGCTAATGACCATACCATGTTCTGAAGGCAGTCTCGTTGATTTCTTCTTCTTTAATTCTTACCTGATGATAGCCTAACCTTAGATCAATCTTGGAGAATGTTTTTGCATATTTGAGTTGATCAAATAGGTCATCTATCCTTGGAAAAGGATACTTGTTCTTCACAATTACCTTGTTTAACTGCCTGAAATCAATGCAAAGTCTCAACGTTCTAGCCTTTTTCTTCACAAATAATACTGGGGCAGCACAAGGTGACACACTTGGGCGTATATACCCCTTCTTCATAAGCTATTCAAGATGCATTTATAATTCATTCAATTCTGGTGTCCTCATCCTATAAGGGGTCTTGGATACTGGCGTTGCTCCAGGCATCAAATTTATGGAGAACTCAATATCTCTTTTATGTGGTAATCCATGTATTTATTTAAATACATCTTCAAACTCCTTTAGGACTATATAATCTTCAATATTTGGCACCTTATATTTAGGTGTCTCTTCCATATGCATTGCAAATATTTGACACCCTTTCTTGTAACTTTTCTTCAGCTACAAAGCTTAAGCTTCTTTTACGGTTACTGCACTGGGAATTCCATGTATTTTCCTTAAGTTCCCTTCCTCATCCAAGCAATTAAATTCCTTATTATAACATTCTATGACAACATGATGTTGGTCCAACCAATTTTTGAGTCAAGAAAAAGGTACAAAAATCCTCCTTATCACCATGGTTTATGATATAACCTTGATTGAATTTTCTACTAATTAGAGATAATTAGGAAATAAAATGATTAAAAATACTTCTAGAAATGTTATTAAGTAATATTAGATAATTTCTGAATATTTGGTTTGAATTGTTTGAATTTATTGTAGGAATGGACAAATATGGTTAAACTCAAAGATTATGAAGATGCGCAGATTATTGGAGGTCAAGGGAATCAGGCGCAAAGCAGTTTTGAGGAAGATTGATTCTTTATTTTGTAATCTTTATAAATAGTAAAAGAAATCTTGAGGATCTATTGATCCTCAGGATAGCTTAATTTACCATATCATTGTAATATATAGAGGGAAATGAATCGTAGAGAAAGATATAGAAGAAATTTATCCAAGCATTCGGATTTCTAAATTTCTCTATCTAGACAGTCTATTGTAAATGTTGTACCAGTTATGAAATTAATAGAAGCTTTGAGAATTTTTACTATATTTTCATACTGAGTTTCTAGCAGCAGTGCTTTTGAAGACAGTGGGCCTAGTCGGAAGGAGTTACTGTCTCAATCTATAATCGTATCAATTTGATTTCAACTCTATGATTTAAATCTTTTTGAAATAGTTAAAGATAAATGTGTGAGTGTGTTGATGTTTTCATAAATTAGTTATGATATTTGATTACAGAGGATAAGTGTTTCATTTGAATGTTATCGATTGTTGTTCCATTTCTCATTGTTGTAGTTTGTTGATCGACAGTTCCTCTCATTTTAGCGTACATTGTCCCTTTTATTAAATTAGAATTTGTTTTTACTTTTTCTTAAAGTTACATTTGTTTTCCCTTTCGCTTAAAGTTACATTTGTTGTCCCTTTCGGTTAAAGTTACATTTGTTGTTCCTTCTTAATTTTACAGTACTTAGCTGTTCTTTCTAGCAGGTTAGACAGTCATTGATAGATCGGTTTATTAAGCATTTCTACAGATTCAATTCATGTTTCTTAGCTAGATGAATTCAACAATTTGGTTAATGCCTTTAATTCACAAGCATGTTTTAGATTAGATTACAATTATGTTAAGTGAATTCTTAGTTTCAGAATGAATGTGTGAGGAACTGGATCATTGATAAACTCATATTTTCTTTAGCTACACGATTTTGACCTTTATAACTATTTGCATAGACTTTGTCAATATTCTTGAAATAAAAAATGAATCCTCGGGTTGATAAATTAATGTTAAAGTAAGGTTGTGCCAGCGCCTACCTTCAGATGATGGATAGAGGTCATATAGGTACTTATAATTTTGTGTGAAGTGTGTATTACTAAGAATAAAGAACCTGAAAAACCAAAACCCCCACCAAAAACTACAAAATCCCAAGGCCTGGTGCCCCTTGGAAGAAGCACTTTCATAGATGACATCATCCAAAAAGCTAAATCTCAAGCCTCGGTTGGACCCTGGAAAGGTTCTACCCGAATCCCTCAAGCAACAAATTCACCAACTGCAGCCTGTGCTGAGGTTCATAGCAAAACTGAAGGGACTGAACAAAGTTTTCAAAATATAGATCTTCCACCTCTCAGCCCTTTAGACGATGGAAACTCTTGTAATCTGAAAGAAGGAGAAGGGGAAACCAACGAGGTTGCTAAGGAAAACCCATCACCACCACCTGATCCTGTATCTCCTGTGATAGGAGAAGGTACACCTGAAATCCTAGATAGAGATAGCACGATTAAATCCCCTAGGGGATCAAGTAATCAATCACCTCAAATAGAACACCCAGACCAAGAAATTCCTGAAGATTATTGGCATATATTAGACCAAATGGCACAACTAAATCAACCATGACCCTAGACTTCCACTCTGGAATATCCTATAGTTGATCCAGTTTCTAATTCCCCCATGAAAGCCACCCCGTTACAGAATCTGCCAACCTTTCATGGATTAATTTCAAAGGACCCTGATGCGTTCTTATTCGAATTTGATGTCCTGTGTAGAGGTTATGACTACACCTCTAAACCCCATAAACTGAAGTTGTTCCCTTCCACTTTGAAAGGAGAAGATTTGCGTTGGTTTATGGGATTAGGAGGAGGAACCATAAATTCATGGGATGAAATGAAACAAACCTTCCTCACAAAATATCAGGATTACTGTAGAACTAGGGATTTAAAAGATGAAATATTTCAAATGACTGCAAAAGAGAATGAGACACTAGAGGAATATGTTGAAAGATTTCAGTATAACTTGCAAAGATCACCGTACGGAAAACTACCAGGTGAGGTACTTAAAGCCACTTTGATAAAAGGAATGAAGGATGAATGGGCAGAAACATTGAATTTAATGAGGAAGGGTGATATTTATGAAGAAAATTATGATAATATTATCTTATTATGCATCAAGTGCTCACGTGGAAGTACATGGACCAGATCGGGAATGCGGGCTCCCCTCACCAGAAATAGCAACATTACTAGCATGGGTGTCACCCGAGCAGAAGTTGGTAATCTATTAGAGAATTTAAAAACTAAAATTTTGAGTACTCTAACTACATAATTGGATGTTTTGTAGGCTAAACAAAACCAAGCAGAAGCATAACAATCCTTGGGCATATTTTTCCACCGATACATAAAGAAACATGGTCTAAGGGAATGTCCTTTGGATCTGATTCGGGTGTGCGCTATCTGTGCCAAAGGCCATGCAACAGAGTAATGCCTATCACTTCCAGGGCTTAAAGTTGTCTTTAAAGAGCCAGAAGAGGAAACATAACCAGTATATTTGATGGCTCAGCGTCGCCAATGGCAGGCTCGTCCCCTAGGTATGCTACAAGAGCCTTCCTCTTTATTTTCTGGACAGTATAATCAACGACAAAATTCTAGAAACACATGGTGGGGACAACCATTTGCTAACCCCACCTGGAAGTCCCAACAATATCCAGCTGCAAACCCCACTTGGCCAAATCAACCAGCTTCAAATCCCACTTGGCCTAACTCGCAATACCCTACGCCATTTTGGAAGAATTCAAACAACAACCCCTATCCTTCACAATCGAATAACACAACTGCCCAATCCCCCAATTGGAATCAAAATTGGCAGTGCCCCATGGGAATGACAAATCAACCCATGGGGATGGATCCTCAAGCTCAGCCACTTTCCAAGCTCCAATCTAGTTGCCCCAGAACCCTCAAACTCAAATGCGCCCTCAATTACCATCTCAACCCAACCCAAATCCTAATAATAGGCCAACCCATCTTGTGCAGATTGTTGATAATTTGGAGGGGGAAATCAACTTAGTAGGGTGAAACGAACTTCGGTTGAGGTCAAGGTGCATAATTTATCCTAAAGAAATTAAAATTCGCTAAGAGCAGGAGAATGAAAATAATATACAACCAAAAATAACACCCTCGACTGTGGTCATAACGGAAGAAACAGAGTAGGGAGGAAACACAGTCGAGAAACAGAATCTTGATAAGGACATAACTCCTCCTCCCCCATTCCCCGAAAGGTCGATGATAGCAAAACTAGTTGTGTATCATAAATTTGACATCGAAGGGGAACTAAAGAATCTATATGTTAATATTCCATTCCTATAGGCTCTACAAGACATACCAATCTATGCAAAGACAATTAAGGAATTATGTGGGAAGAAACCTGTCAGGAAAGTTAAAAACCCATTAATTGTTCACGTGGTAGGAGCCTTGTCTGATATCATTCTAGGTAAGCAGGAGTTGGTCAAGTATGCACACCCAGGGAATCCCATAGTAATAGTTCAGATACAGGGATGTTCTTTTCCAAATACACTAGTGGATTTGGGGGCAGCCATCAATATTCTGACCATTGAGACATGTAACGTCCTGGGTATTACCTCCTTCTAACCTAATTCAATTATGTTACAATTGGATGATAGATCAATGGTTAAACTAGTCAGCACATTACAAGATGTAGAAATTTTGGTCGAGTCTTGGGAATACCTAGTTGATTTCCAAGTTATCAACCCAAGAAGTAGACTCAATGGACACCCATTGATATTGGGAAGACCATGGCTTGCAACAAAAGATGCATACATTGGATGTCGCACTAGAAACATGACAATTGCTAGAGGAAATGCTATAAAGAACCTCATCTTGTATCCTCCAGCTAAACCGAGTCTACCTACCATACATCAGTAGTTCCCACCACCCAGATATCCAGAAAAGAATCTACGATCTCCTCTCACCCTGGAAGAAGCCCTTAGACTCAAGAACCAACTAGAAGATGATGTGATCAGTAGCTTCATCAACAGCCCAACCATTATAAGTAACCCAACATGTCAAATGATAAAAGTTGTTCTAGATAATGAAGCATAAGGAGATCCTCTGGAAGAATTGATGGAGCAACAAATTCCTACTACTGTTGTCCACAATAGCATATCAGTTGAAATTGCACCAGGGAGGTTTTTGAATATCAATGCTAATTTGAATGTGCAACAGCAACACAAAGTGATTTAGATCCTTTCTAAATATCAACGGGATTTTGCCTGGGACTATCCTGACATGAAGGGCATTGACCCCCAACTCTGTACACACCATATCTACATCGAGAAATATGCCCAACCCATCCGATAGCCCCAATGATGATTGAATCCTCATCTCAGGGATATTGTTAAAGAAGAGTTACAGAAACTGTTGGATGTAGATTTCATATATCCTATTTCATACAGTCGATGGGTATCTCCACTAGTAATCATCCCCAAGAAGAATGGAAAGTGGTGGATCTGTGTATACTACAGAGAACTCAATAAAGCTACCCATAAGGACCACTTTCCCCTACCTTTTATTGATCAGGTCCTTGATACTTTAGCAAGGAAGAAGTTTTTTTCTTTCCTAGATGATTTTAGCGGTTATAATCAGATCCAGATTGCTCTGAAAGACCAAGATAAAACTACATTTACATGTCCCTGGGGTACCTTCGCATACATAGTGTTTCCCTTTGAATTATGTAATTCTCCAGCCACATTCCAGAGAGCCATTTTAAGCATATTTTATGATTTGATTAATGAAGGACTTGAAGTTTACATGGATGATATCACCCCTTATGGCATTGATTTGATCAAGCTCTAAGCAACCTGGAGAAGGTATTGGGATGATGCATCGCTGCCAGGCTATGTTTGAGTCACTAGAAATTCCATATGATGATGATCGAAGGTGTGGTACTAGGAAATTATGTTTCTGCATATGGAATAAAGGTAGACCCAAAAAAAATAGAGGTAATCCTTAATCTACCTACACCTTGTACACAAACTGAGGTACGTAGTTTCCTTGGCACAGCAGAATGTTATCGTAGATTTATAGAAAAAATTTCAAGAACAATTGCACCTTTACATGCTTGAACTGGTAATGTGGAATTTTAGTGGTCTGACAAGTGTGATGTTACGTTTGCAAACTTAAAAGGTTGGTTTCAACAATACCATTGCTGAGGGGACTAAACTGGAAGTTTCCATTCCACATATTTACAGATGCATCAGATATTGCCATAGGCGTTGTCCTTGGACAGGAAGAAGACAAGAAACCCTATGCTATTTATTTTATTATCAAATATCTTACTCTCGCTGAATTAAATTACACAGTAACAGAAAAAGAATTTTTAGTCGTTATACATGCTATTAATAAATTCCGCCACTATATAACAGGCTATTTAGTTATTTTGTATACTGATCATTCTTCTATTAAATATTTATCTAACAAACTGATTACTAATGGACGGGTTACTCGGTGATTATTACTATTGCAGGAATTCGACATCACCATCAAAGATCAGCCCGAAAGAGAGAATTTTGTTGCAGATTTCTTGTCTCGTGTACCCAAAGCAGATGATTCTTTGACAGTGGAAGATCAATTTCCATACGAACACTTATTCACTGTCACTACTAAGCCACCATGGTACACTGATGTGGAAAACTATCTGGCAGTTGGGAAACTACCAGCACACCTATCATCAAGGGAAAGGAAAATGATCGTCCAGCGCAGTGCACAGTTCACCTGGATTGGTGGATATATTTTCCACACAGGGGATGACCTCCAGATCCAAATATGTGTAAGAGATGACGAAATTCACAATGTATTGAAGGCAGGTCACGATGAGCCTTGTGGCGGACATTTTTCAGACCAAAAAACAGGGCATAAGATTCTACAGATGGGCTATTATTGGCCCTCGGTATTTAAATATGCAAATAAGTATGTCTAGGCCTGTGATAGTTGTCAAAGGATGGGTCAATGAGGCCAAGATGATTAAATGCCCCTGCAAGCACAAGTAGTCGCAAAACCTTTTGAGAGATGAGCACTAGACTTTGTTGGCCCCTTCAACCCAAAATCAAACCAGGAGGCCTATATACTAGTTGCAATAGACTATATGACCAAATGGGTAGAGGCATTAGCCTTGAAAAACACAACAGAGGAAGCAATCATTAAGTTTCTCTTTGAATTATTTGTACGCTATGGATTACCCAGGGAAGTAATCACTAATAGAGGGTCACAATTTACAGCCCATCGAATCACGGCTACCCTGAGAAATTAACATATTCAACACCGAGTTACTTCCCCCTACCACCCACATGCAAACATACAAGTAGAAAGTATCAATAAATTCTTGGAAGCAATTTTGACAAAAACAGTCTCAACAAACCGTCAGAATTGGGCAGCCAAGCTTCCAAATGCCTTATGGGCCTATCGCACGACATGGCATAACACCACTGGCTACTCTCCTTATCATCTAGTCTATGGAAAAGAACCTATATTTCAAATTGAATTTGAGATAGAGACTCTAAGGATGGCCCAGGAAATTGGATTGGATCTTACAGAGGTACATAAACAACGCTTACAACAACTCAGTGAGTTAGACGAAGCACGCATGTTCACCCTGCAGCGCATAGATGTTATTCAACAACAAAGAGTTAGATGGCACGATAAATATATCAAGAAGAAATATTTCTAGAAAGGTGATTGGGTGCTCCTCTATGATTCCATATTTCAGGATTTTCCTGGAAAATTACAGACAAGGTGGCTAGGACCGTATGAAATCAATGAAGTTCAGGATAATGGCACTATCACTTTAGTTACCATTGATGGGTTTGGTTCTCCTTTTTCTGGTAAATGGAAATCGATTGTGACTCTACCATCAGTCGCTTTCGAAAGAATCATTTTGCCAAGAAGTAAGGACCCCACTGTTCAGATTTTAGCAGGTTGGGAAGGTAACCCACCAGCTTCAACTTCATAAAATGATGGTTTTAATCAGCACTATACATATTGTATATAAATTTCTTTACATATTTGATTGAGTTTTTAGTTTTTTTTCTTTTTAGGGAAGTCACTTGAGAAAATAAGAACTAAAATAGATGACTATAATGAACATAATTAGCACTCTTTTATGTTCCTTACTCTTGTCTTACCTTGAAAAATCTATCGAATATAAACCTTGTTTTCACAGAAGATGAATATGTCATGTTCCACAACAAAAATTAGGCAACTGTAATAAATTAATGACACTAAAAAACCATCCAATACTTCGATTATTGAATAAACCTACCCATAAAAATTGAATGAATTTAGTTGATGACTAATCAATCCTAGATTCACTAAAACAAAAATGTATGCGGGAGGTTTACAATCACTTAAATAAATGGCTAAAACTTTGAACATCGTCGTTTCCATTCATTCAAATGGAACAACTGTCGTTCCCTTCGTGCGATTGTTGTTTCCTTTTCGTGTAGTTGTTGTTCATTTGAAAGTAACGATTGTCGTTCCCTCGGTACGATTGTTGTTCCCTTTGTGGTTAGTATCGTTCATTTGAAAGTAACGATTGTCATTCCTTTATCATGAGTGCCATTTGTTTTGTTGTGATTGTCGTTCCCTTTGTACGATTGATGTTTCCTTTGCAGGTAGTATTGTTCAGTCAAAAGTAAAAGTTGTCACTCCCTTTATCGCGATTATTGTTCCTTTTTCGGGCTCTGTTGTTCATTCGAAAGAAACAATTATTGTTCCTTTCTGCAGTTTTTCCTTATTGTTGTTCCTTTCTCCCAAAAGTCACAATTCTTTTCTCATGAACAAGCATGCCATTATTACTTTAGCCACTCCTTTGGGTATGACCTTCTAGCATAGGAACCCTACCTCAGTAGGTTCTGCTTGACCTCTCGGTCTAAGGATCATTCTTAATCTCCCCTTTGAGTCTAATTGACTCTTTGATTCCCCATAGGAATCTTCAACACACAAGTGTTTCCATAGGTCCTTCTTTTAGGAGTTACGCCTGTGCAAAAAAGCACTAGACGCAAACTCTTACCCACGTGACCAACTGATATGACCACAGTCGTTGCCTAAAAATGTATTCGGGTTTCACAACTTTGCAATTTCTAATATGAGTCCCTCTGACTCCTCCAATCCCCGAAACCCGAAATGGGTTGACAGTTCACTAGCTCCTCCCTTAACCTTTCAACTGTATGACCTCAGACACGTCCTGGGGTCCACCTCTGAGCACATTGGGATTTCATGACTCGTGAGTTCACAATACAATGCTCCTTGGTTTCCCCGAAGTCCATATCCTTCTATGATCTGATGGTCCAGATCGTTTCGGGATTTCGCGTCACGATGTTCACCACACTCCCGAATTTCGAAACGCCGAAATTCAAAGTGCTAGATCAATGACTCCTATTGATCTAGATCTAACAGACACTACTTTTTCTGAGCTTGTGAGTGTTGAAAGACACCCAGGCTTAACCCTTCCTCTAATCTGCAAGATCCAACGGTCCACGAAACTTCGGTGATTCTCCCTCTGAGAATTTCAACCGTTCGTTCAAACTTCTCAAAGAATTTTGTCCAAAGACTTGGCGTCTCTTCCTCCTGGACTTAACTTTTTGTGAGGCGACTCTAGACCTCATCCTCCCTTCGAAATCCTTCCAAGTCTCTATCCTTCCTAAGCTTTGTTCTATAGCAAACTCAAGGTTTAAAAAGGATTCTTGCGCGCACTCCTTGCGACATTCACAATAACCTCAGATTATTTCACACTTCCAACTCTGCACACTCCTTGCAACAACAGTTCCTCAACCTTCCTCCTTGGTTGGATGAATCTAAAACTTGAGCCAGCATGTGCACACCTTGCACGACTTTGTGCTATACTTTCACTTCTGTTGGTATGAGGACAATGGTATCTCTCATGAGATTCTCTTTCTAAGATGAAACTCAAAATCCCTTCAACACACTCTTTGTGGACTTTCACTACACTCCTTACAGGAATTCTCAGGAAGAGAAACAATTGAAACTCATACTTCCTCTCTCACAGACTTCATGCATTCATCATGAAATCAAGAGCATACATACACATAGAATTTAAACAGAATGCATAATAGAGAATATGAACCAACTGTAAACATACCATTCAATAGATGAAAATAGTGACCATGATACACCATGAGATGGAATCAAATCATTCTTATATTAATTCCAGTGTCTCTGTACATGGGTTCTATAGCAACAACTATCTGCTTATACCACTTCTACAATCTCGGTTCTCCTCTTCTCTCCTATATTCTTTATCTACAACTTACAATTACAATGAGAGAATAATCCCTCATCCAATACATGCGAGGGAGATTTCTAGAGTTTTCCCTCCTACACTCTAAGATATCTAATCGGAATTAAAAGCTACAACTACTTTACATTCATTACAATTAAATGCCTCCATATTTGTTACAGGAATCTATTTAACCCATTGAACTTCCTTTTGATCCTCTAATCCCTCTGTTTCATCTTCTCTATAAGGATACAGATCTGCTACATTAAATATGGGAAATATTCCTACCCCACCTGGCAATTCTATTTCATAAGCATTGGCCTCAAATTTCCTCAAAATATTACACGGTCCTATCTTTTTCATCTTCAGTTTATTATATGTTCCCCTTGGGAAACTTTCCTTTCTCAGGTGCACTAAAACTAAATCTCCCACTTCAAACTAAGCCTCTCTCCTGTGTTGATTCGCTCTGCTCTTGTATTCCTGGTTGGAATTCTGCAACCACTCTTTGATTTTACTGTGGAGCTCGTGCATCTCTACTGCAAAATCTTCTACTCTAGCACTTCTGAACTCATTCTTCTCTGAGTCTCTCAATTCAAATGCTCCTCTCAGATGCATTCCATGCATTATCTAAAATGGGCTCTGTCCTATGCTTCTATTAGGTGAGTCATTATATGCAAATTCCACTTGTGGCAGAATCTGATCCCACTGACTGTGATGTTCAACTATTAAACTCCTTAACAAATATCCCAAGCTCTGATTTACTACCTTAGTCTATCCATCCGTCTGAGGGTGATATGTTGAGCTAAAAGATAAGTTTGTTCCCAACTTATTCCATAGTGTCCTCCAGAAATGACCAACAAATTTGGTATCTCGATCTGAAACAATACTCTTGGGTAAGCCATGAAGTCTAACAACTTCTTTGAACAATAGGTTTGCAATGTGTGTTGCATCACTGGTTTTCTGACATGGAATGAAATGTGCCATTTTTTAGAATCTTTCGACTACCACGAATATGGAATCACAACCTCTTTGTGTCCTCGACATTCCTAACACAAAATCCATGCTTACCACATCCCACGGCCTCTCTGGTATTGGAAATGGTTGATACAATCCTGTATTATGTCTTTTCCCTTTTGCGTGCTGGAAAATTCTACATTTGTTGACAAACTGCTTGACATTTGTCCTCATCCCCAACCAATAATATATAGTGTTCAGTTGTACAAATGTTTTTTCATGGCCGAAATGTCCAGCCAATCCCCCACTATGCTTTTCCTTTAGAATATTCTCTCTCATAGAACCCTTCAGAATACACAACTGATTTCCTTTGAACAATTATCCATCCTGGATTAAGTATTCAATCCATTGGCTTTTGTCTCTCGGAATAGGATTCTCACATGCTTCATAGGCGACCTTGAAATCTAAATCATCTTTGTACATATCCTTAAGGTTATCAAAACCTAAGGTCTTCACACGAAACTCCTGCAGAATCAAACATTTCTTGCTCAACACATCAACAACCTTGTTAGCAGTTCCAGAAATATGCTTTATAACAAAATTAAAGTTCTACATGAATTCAACCCACTTCGCATGTTTCTGGTTCAATTTCTCCTGACAAGTTATGAATTGAAAAGCATGGTTATCGCTATACAAGACAAACTCTTTCGGAACCAAGAAATGTCTCCATTTATTCAGTGCATGTATGATTGCATAAAACTCTTTATCATATGTGGAATATTTCATCTTGGCCTCGTTCAACTTCTCACTGAAGTATGCAATCGGCCTATTGTCTTGACTTAAGACTTCTCCAATAGTGAATTCACTTGTGTCACATCTAACTTTAAATGTTTTACTGAAGTCTAGCAAAACCAAAACTAGTTGTTCAGTTATCTTCTCCTTCAGCAACTTGAAACCTTTCTCTGCTTCCTCTGTCCAATGAAAAGATTTATGCCTTTTCTTAACTGTGTCCATCATTGGTGCACTAATCCCACTAAAATTTATGACGAATTTCCTATAAAAATTGGCTAATCCATGGAAGCTTCTGACTTCAAAGATATTCCTTGGTGATGGCTAATCTCTGATTGCTTTTACTTTCTCAGGATCCATCTTTAACTCATTCGAAAAGATCACGAACCCCAAATAAATGAGTTCTCTCTTCATGAAAGATGACTTCTTCAAATTTATCAGCAACTTCTCTTGATGCAACCTCCTCATCACTAGAGTTAGGTATCTCAAATGTTCCTCATCAGTCTTACTAAAGATTAGTATATCATCAAGATATACGATTACAAACTTTCCAATGAAATCCTTCAAGACTTCATTCATTAATCTCATGAAAGTACTTAGCGCATTCGTCAAACCAAAAAGCATGAAAATCCATTCATACAATCCTTCATTCATTTTGAATGTTGTCTTCCATTCATCACCTTCTCTCATTCTAATCTGATGATATCCGCTTTTCAAATCAATTTTTGAGAAAAACTTTGCTCCACTCAAGTAATCCATCAAGTCATCCATCCTTGGTAAAGGAAATCTGTACCTGATGGTGATTTTGTTTATAGCCCTCGAATATGTACACATCCTCCATCCACCATATTTCTTTGGAATTAGCACTATTCATACAACGCATGGACTCAAGCTTTCCCTGATTAACCCTTTGTCCATCAAATCCTATACTTGCTTCTTGACTTCTTCATTTTCCTGTGGTGTCAATATGTACGTTTCTTTGTTTGGTAAACTCGCTCTTGGTATGAGGTCAATGTGATGGCTTATACTCCTGATGGGTGGCAACGAACAAGTTAAATCGTCCACCACTATATCAGCAAAATTCTCTAGCAGTTCTTTAACTTCCTCCGGTAGATCATCTATCGAAGTATTGGTCAAAACGACTCTAGGTTTTCTTACCACAGCAAACTGCATGTCTTCATCTTTCTTGACTTCATCCAGAAGTCCTTCCCACTCATGAGAAGTATAGTATTGTTCACTTCTTCTTTCACCTTCTTGTCTTCAATTGGCAGCAACATATGAGTCCTACCATTCTTCTCCAAGGTGTATGTGTTCTTTCTTCCATCATGAACAACATTTTTGTCATATTGCCATGGTCTCCCCAACAAAATATGACAGACATCCATGGGA
Source organism: Picea engelmannii (assembly GCA_009831015.1). Taxonomy (NCBI): domain Eukaryota; kingdom Viridiplantae; phylum Streptophyta; class Pinopsida; order Pinales; family Pinaceae; genus Picea; species Picea engelmannii. Next base: position 209,322 of record ML787316.1, read on the forward strand.
ATAGCATCACATAAAATATCATCTCTATAACCCCCTATCTTAAATTCAAATAAACATTGGTTAGTGACAGTTACCTGATGTCCCTTTTGAAACCATGAGACTCTGTATGGGCTTGGATGTGCAAGTGTCTCCAATTCTAGCTTCTCCACCATTTCTGTGGATACTAGATTATCTGTTCTTCCACTGTCCACTATCACCTTGCATACCCTGTCCTTGGTCTTGCAAGCAGTTCTGAACAAATTTTTTCTCTGGACTAGATTCTCGACCTCTTTCTCTAGCTTCGAGAGAATTTTCCTCATCATTAAGGATTTCCCACCTTCTGCATCTTCTGCCTCAACATTTCTCCTTTTCACCTATGAAATGTGAGCTTCAACTCCTCCATATCTTTTTCTATTGGGGCATTCAAAAGATTTGTGTCTGATCTTTCCACAGACAAAACACTTTATTTCACCTCCTCTGCCTCTTCCTCTTCCTCTTGCTTGAGGAAAAGTGTTCCTATCGGCATATTGTCTTCCCTGTGAACTTCCTCCTCTTCCAAGGTGAGTTTGAGGTTTCTTTTCTTCATCCTTGGGCTTCTGTACTCTATCTTGGGCAATTTCTTTGCCTCTGCTCTAACTTCTACCTCTGCCTCTTTGACCTTGCTTTTGGGCCAATTTTTATTTTGCCTTTAAAGCCATTTGATAAGCATCTTCCACATTCATGATTGTTACCATGCTCATCTCATCCTGAATGTCATATCTCAGACCATTCATGTATCTCGTGACCTTTTCATCATCACTCTCATGGTGACCAGTTCTAATCTTTATCCTGTAGAACTCTTCAGTGTATTCCTTCACTGTCATCCCTTTCTGTCTCAAATTTTGCATTCTTCAAAACATATTGATTTGGTAATCTCTGGGTATAAACTTGGCTTTCATCTTTGCAACCATCATATCCCAGCTTTTGATTCTTTGTTTTCCTTTGCAACACCTGTCAGCCTGCAGTTCATCCCACCATAGTGTTGCATGCCCTTTAAGTCTAATGATAGCATGTTTTACTTTTTTATCCTCTCTGATATCTTCATAATCTAAGTACTTATCTAGAGCTCTAAACAAATCTAGCAGCTCCTCAACGTCTAAGTTGCCTTCATACATCAGAATGTCCCTATTTTCTCTAGCACCTATTCTTGCAATGGCCCTGAATAGACGTTCTTTTGCAACATATTCGGCTACAACTTCTTCTTCTTTGGGTCTTTCTTATTTTTCACCCTCGGATTCACTGACATCTCTAGCATAAGATGTCCATTTTTGTGTTGTCTCCATAGCATCTAGTCAAGCACGAAGTTCTCTCATTTCCCTTTCCATGGCTATATCAGGCATTAGTATGTCTTGATGTCTTCTAGGCGGCATTGTTCATATATGTTCCACACAGAATTCAAATCACAATTGTCCCCTGTCTTCCCTCTACAGAAAATAAAAGTTGTTAGCTCTGATACCACCTGGCGCAGGACCCCTACCTCAGCAAGTTCTTCTTGACCTCCCAATCTAAGGATCATTCTTAATCTCCCCTTTGAGTCCGATTGACTCTTTGATTCCCCGTAGGAATATTCAACACACAAGTGTTTCCATAGGTCCTTCTTTTAGGAGTTGCGCCTATGCGAACAAGCACTAGACACAAACTCTTACCCATGTGACCAACTGATATGACCACAGTCATTTCCCGAAAATGTATTTGGGTTTTGCGAATTCACGATTTATGATATGAGTCCCTCTGAATCCTTCAATCCCCAAAACCTGAAATGGGCTGACGACTCACTAGCTCCTCCCTTAACCTTTCAACTATATGACCTCAGTCACGTCCTGGAGTCCACCTCCGAGTGCGTTGGGATTTCACAACTCGTGAGTTCACGATATAACACTCCTTGGTTTCCCCGAAGTCTGAACTCACAAATTATTTGTTGTGGATCGACGGTCTAGATCCTCCTATGATCTAACGGTTCAGATACTTTCAGGATTTCTCAAATCGAGATTTCGCGTCACGATATTCACCACACTCCCGAATTCTAAAACGTCGAAATTCAAAGTGCTAGATCAACAGCTCCTATTAATCCAGATCTGACGGCCACTACTCCTTCTAATCTTGTGAGTGCTGAAAGACACTCAACCTTAACCCTTCTGCTGATCTACAAGATCCAATGGTCCACGGAACTTCGGTGATTATTCCTCTGAGAATTTCAACCATCCGTTTGGACTTCTCAAAGACTTCTGTCCAAATATTTGGCATCTCTTCCTCCTGGACTTAACTTTCTATGAGGTGACTCTAGACCTCGTCCTCCCTTCGAAATCCTTCCAAGTCTCTATCCTTCCTGAGCTTTGTTCTACGGAAAACTCATGGTTTTAAAAGGATTCTTGTGTGCACTCCTTGCAGCGTTCACAATAACCTCGGGTTATTTCACACTTCCAACTGTGTGCACTCCTTGCAACAACAGTTCTTCAACCTTCCTCCTTAGTTGGATGAATCTAAAACTTCAGCCAGCCTATGCACACCTTGCACGGCTCTGTGTTATACCTGCACTTCTGGTAGTATGAGGACAATGGCATCTCTCCTAAGCTTCTCTTTCCGATATGAAACTCAGAATCCCGTCAACACACTCTTTGTGGACTTGCACTGCACTCCTTGCAGGAATTCTCAGGAAGAGAAACATTTGAAACTTATACTTCCTCTCTCACAAACTTCATACATTCATCATGAAATCAAGAGCATACATACACATAGCATTGAAACGCAATTCATAACATAGAATATGAACCGACTGTAAACATACCATTCAATAGATGCAAACAGTGACCATGATACACCATGAGATGGAATCAAAGCATTCTTATATTAATTCCAGTGTCTTTGTACATGGGTTCTATAGCAACAACTATCTGCTTATACCACTTCTATAATCTCGGTTCTCCTCTGCTCTCCTATTCTCTTGCTCTACAACTTACAATTAAAATGAGAGAATAATCCCTCATCCAATACATGTGAGGGAGCTTTCTAGAGTTTTCCCTCCTACACTCTAAGCTATTTAATCGAAATTAAAAGCTACAGCTACTTTACATTCATTACAATTAAATGCCTCCATATTCGACAGATGAGAGAAAAACTCAAGATCTGTTTTACAATCTTCAAAACATAAATGCAAATACATCCTCCCAGATATTAAATTAATGCTTCATCTTTCAAATTCAAAACATTCTCAAAATGTGTGCTGGTGTATTTCCAGTTGTCCTTCGATTTTGCACTTGCTTTGATGGCTTGCTTACGATGCTTCTGCATCACTTTCACCAATTAATTTTCATCAGCACCACTTCTAACGGTTTTTCACTTTTTGTGTGGACTATCTAGCATACCTTATCGAATTGTTTTTGGATTAATTCCTCTGAATTATATTAAATATTGTTCATAATCTATAACCACCATAATTCATTTATTTCCCCTATTTATTTCATATCATAATAAGGAGTCTAAAGCACATTTTACTTGTCATTCTTACACTTATTACGCCATCCCTTACTCTTAAGGAGTAGATGAGCCCCCCTTAATAGAGCCTAAAAAAATAAAAAAAATAAATTAAAAATATAAGTAATAAACTTCTCCCACAAAGGATAGGGGGTCTCATCACAAGCCAACCTACCATGGTCATAATATAATAACACAAGTGAAATTCCCACTATGGCTACCACACTAGGGCAATGGCCTTTGGCTTTTTTTTCGTCAAAGGACAAGAGGTCTCATCACGAGCCGACTTGTTCACTTAGGTTACGATCTGGTGAGTGGCATCATCGTTATCTGGCTACCAAACTAGGATAGTGGTACTTTTGGGAACATACAATTCAAACTATTTATTGAGGATACAGGATCATCTATGGGTTAAAAGGAAACCCTGTCGAGGCTATGGATGCATGCTAGCAGCAGTGGATTTGCCTGTGGTATCAGAGTTTATCTTTAATACACCAAGTTTTTTGTGTGTTCCTAGATTTCCTTTCCTAAAAATGAGGTTGTCATTCAGGTTATATCCAATAACAAGGGAGAGTTACAACATTATGATATGTGGAACAATACTAAAATACGTGAACAAATTTAAAAATTATTCGGAAGCTTTTTCCTTAAACGTTTTTTTAACATAGGTATGTCAATTTGAATTTCCCACACAAAGTGATAATTGTTCATAAGTACCGTTAAAGTGCTTTTTGAAAGTTATTAATGATTGTTTTTCCCAACGACGGTGGTGGCATAGTAATCACACCTCACCTGAACTACTTTCCATTATCACACTCGTATATTTTGACGATCGAGGTCGACCTTTCCATTTGTGAGGGGGCAAATATTCTGCACATTTACTAATAGATCATAATGATTGTAATAAGTGGGAAAAATCACATTTTTATACACTTGTTGTTCTATGATATTTGTTATTTCTGGTAATATTTCTTCCAAAGCTGGCCGAACTAAGCTACAGCAATGAATGATAGACGTCCCCATCTGCTCACAGAAAACATGGGTGGCTGAAGTGTATGCCGAGAGCCCACATTACTGCAGGTAATCAAGCAAGTAAGAGAAATTTTACACCATCTGGGGTGGACAGAGTAGCTCAACAGGTTGCAAGGATATGACATGAATATCACGCTTGCATTTTTCCATAACTTGCAAGGAGGAGTCTCCATGGTCCGAGACATACAAATTCTGATCACTGAGGAAATTATAGCAGAATTTATAGGCCTCCCCAACACAAGCATACAGTGGAACGAGAAGCATACAACGCTCAAGGAGGTCGTGGCATATTTCATAGAACCTAGAGAAGAACTCGATAAAAAGGGGAAGGGACTCAACCCCACTTCTCTCAGTGAGCCATGGAGGGATCTGGCAGGAGTTATACAAAGGTATATCACCTATGATGGGAGGTATGATGTGGTGTGGTCATGCCACCTCAAATTGTTAGCAGCACTCAAACAGAGGTTAGTAATCAATTTACCATTTTTTTCCTAAATGCCATGTGACATGAAGTTGTTTCAACAACTCAGAAGGCTAAAGATCATGTCACTATAATTAGTCACCATGGACTAGTAAAGCTAATAGTAAACAGGGCCCTAATCCAAACTCAAATAACTTGGGGTGATCTAATCGAGGTCGATAGGCCTCTACAAATGGAACAACCTGAATTACACCATGAATACCCCCACAGGGAATTGAGGCAGCACACGAAGGGGGAGATAGCACCCGAATGGAAATTCTATTACCCCAGCTTGAAATTGAGACAGCCTAGGAAGGAGGAGACAGTGCCCAAATGGAAGTCCCATTACCCCAACCTAAAATTGAGGCAGACCCCATCCATCTAGAAGAAATTCAGACCACACAGGAAGAAACATCAAACAAGAAAATAAAAAGAATAAGTGATGTTCCTAAAACCCCCACTGAGAAGACAAGAAGAAGTAAAAGGATAGCACAATCTGAAGAAGCCCAGGAAGCTATACAGACAGAACAACCCTCACAAGAAAATACTCAGGAAATTGAACAGACAGAACAGACTTTACAGGAAATCACTCAGGGAAATACACAACCATCACTTGAAAGCCTTACATAACAGTTCTTCAAAAGTTATGAGGTAGAGATGGCTCAAGTATTAGGGAACTTAGTGAAATCAGTCACAAAAGACACAAGAAGGTCTGAAGAACACCAAGCACCAACTTCCTCTTCAAACCCTACCTTGGACCTCCCTGACATAGAGATGCCATTCCCCAAAGATACAAAGCAACAAGAACCTCACACTGAGGTAAACAACCCTGTAGAATAGATAGATCACACATAAGAAACATAGGAACAGTCATTGGCTGATCAAGGTGAGGAAAACCATAACATCCCCCATAAACAGAAAACAACAAGCAAAGGCCACAATAAAATCAGAAAATTGAAACAGGAAAACAATTTGTTGAGGAGAAGGGTTAAAAAAATTAAAGTACTAAATCAGAAAGTTGGTAGACTCGAGGAAATAATTAAAGAATTAAGGAAACAATTGGAGCAAGTTGATAAGTCCTATGAAAGAAAGAAATCCAAAATACCTAGAACACAAGGAAGGAACCCACTTCTTAGGAGAACAATCCATACAAGTTATGTTGGAACACAGACAAAGTTGCATGCCCCTGAAGAAACAACAAAGATGGAAGCTCAAATAGATATTCTAGCAGCAAAGGGAGCAGTTGTTCAAAATGAAAAAGTGATTCTTTTGGAAACACGAGAAATGGGAACTCAAACAGAGATTCCAACAACAGAAGAAACAGCTACTCAACCTAAGGAAGTGTTTCCTACAAATTTTCCTACTCCTTTAAAGACAATTGATGCAGAGACCCAAACAGATTCCACAGCCACAAAAGAGACAATTGTTCATATTGAGAAAGAATTTTAGTCTCCTGAACAGAGTGCCATTATTGACAGGTTGGAGGCAGAGCTGGTGCAAACCCAACAAACCCTGACTCAGTGCACGAGTGAGATGGTAACCATGGAAAAGCATCAAGAAGTTGTCAAACAACTTAAAGCCATGTCAGCAACAGAAAACGAGACTTTTGATGAGTTAAGCAGAGCTCAAGCAAAGGTGAAGAAAGTATAGAGCCAGTTAGAAAAAGATTTGGAGAAAATCAAAGAAATTTTCTCTACCTATATTGATGCAGTAGATTGCAAGACTCCTGCTACTAATTACACCTTATTTTTATTGGAGCGTTATTTGTTGTTGAGGGTAAAAGTGATGCAGGAGCATCGCCAACTCATCAAGCGAGCTAGCATATCAAGCAAAGATCAGCTAGATAAACAAAACCCAAATTTTTTGAAGTGCTTTGGGATTGTAGTGCAAGTCTTTAATGAACCATTTATGAAGGAGCGCCTTTTGTATATTGTATCAGACCTCGAGCCATACGCTCTTGTCTGAAGTAGATAGGAGGCATTTAATCTAGTTAATGCTGGTAGATAGGATTTTAAGTCTAGATTTGATAGCTTAGAGATTCGAGAGGGAAAATGGATATAGACACCCTCATTGTACCATTGTAACATATGGAAGCATTCAGGAAAAGAGAAGAGCAAGCAGAGAATAGTGTATGAAGAACACCCATGTACAGGCATTTGAATTAATAGAAGAAAGTTCTGATTCAAACTCATGGTTGGTGTTGTTCCTCTGTGTATATTGTTTATGTGCTCATGAATATTTTCTTTCTTGTTATGCATTTGCTTTGTATATGCTGTGCATGTGATTTCATGTTTCAAGCTGAAGTCTGAAAGGGAGATGGAATGAGTTTCAATTGTTTCTCTATCTGAGCCAGGAGATTCCTGCAAGGTGTGCAGTTGAATTCATCCACAAGGAGTGCGTTGATGAAGGCTCAGTAGTTTAACTTTTGTCCTCATTCACCCAGAAGTGGAAATAGGTTGTTGAAGCCATGCAAGGAGTGCGCAGGCTGAAGAAGAAGTCTCAGTTCTGAATCTGAGTAAAGGGAGATTGAAGACTGTTGTTGCAGGAAGTGCGCAGAGTCGGAAGGATTCAACACTTGGGGAGTTGTTGAATGTTGAGCGCAAGGAGTGCGCGCAAGTTCCGCTGAAGAATCAGAGTGGAAAAGCTCAGGAGGTATAGTACCTTCGTGGTATTGTCAAAGGAGAGCACAGGAAGTGGTGTCGTGAAACGTTCCAAGTAAGAGTTTCAAGTGCAGGCGTTGAAGGGCAAGTGCTGAGAAGGAACACTTATCCATTCTCGAGAAATCTTCAAGGAGGGAGAAATCGACGGTCAGGATTCGCAGAGGAGATCGATGAAATCCCGTCAGCCATTAGATCTCGGGAAGTTGCGCAGGGTTTAAGTCCTAGATAGCAGACGAGGAGTCCCGAAGGAGTCATCGGGATATCAAGGACATCGGGGTTTTGTTAAGGCAGAGAATCGGGACCTTGTGGTTCTCGAAATCCCAGGGAAGGATCTCAGCCATTGATCTTGGCAGGACACATGTCAAGGAACCAGAGATCCATCAGAGTTCAGTTCATCGGAGAATCGGGGTTTCCGAGGACGTAGAACTCTCGCATATTGGAATCGTGATCCGCGATTTCTCGACGGGAGGTTTGAACCGTCCATCGGCGAGGACGCGTGGCAGGAGATCCTGACGAGTCGGCGTTTGGAGCATCGGAGTTTCCAGAGACAAGAGACTCGAGCATGTTGGAATCGTGACCCACGATTTCCCGATAGGATCAGAGCCGTTGATCACAGCAGGGACACGTGGCGAGAGATCCCGGAGAGTCAGAGTTCGGGATATCGGGGTTTCTGGAGTCGTGAAACTCTTGCATAATGAAATCGTGATCCGTGATTTCCTGACACAGCTGGAGCCGTTCGATTTAAGGGACACGTGTCCGAGGATATGAAAGAGTCGGGGTTCGGCATTTTGGGATTCTCGGTGACGAGAAAATCACAGCAGGAGAAGTCGTGAAATCCCGAAACGCGATGGTCCCACAATCATAGCACTTCAGTGGAGGACAGGTGTCATCGGGAATCGGAGGATCGAAGATCCCGCGGTTGTGAGTTCTACGCATTTCAATTCCACGAATTTTGAAATTCCGACAGGGGAAATCACGTGGTCTCGTGGACTCGCAGGTCGCATGAGAAGGAGTTAGCCGGAGGCAGCCAAGGAGCGGAGAAGGTGCCATCGGGGATCAGGAGTCGGGAATCCATGAGGTAAGTGATTCACAACAGTGCCAGTGCTGATTTCCTGACAGGGATATTCCCGACAGAAGCGAAGAATACGGGGTGGATATTCATCGGGGTTCAGGGATTTGTAAGTACCAATCTCGTGAGTTCAAGCCTCGCGATCACGCGAGGTCCGATTTCCTAATTTGGAGTAGGGAGATCATAAGAGGCATTCTGTGGGTATTGAGAACTTCCGATAAGGAAGTTGAAGTGCAATTTATCTCTTCGGGCCGAAGGAAAAGGAGGTCCTGTGGGAGCGGACATGCCCTGGGTGGCGCATTTGCACCAAGTGGTATCAGAGCGAGATTTCTTGTCTGTATATTTCAGGCAAGAGGACAGAAGAAAAGAAGATTTCACCATGCTGCCGAGGAGAGAAATACAATCACCCGATCCAGAGGATAGGAGGAACCAAAGAGGAAGAGGAAGACAAGCACAGAATCCATAAATGGAGAGGCAGATACGTGATCTCCGAGCGAGATTAGAAGATATGGAAGCAGCGCAGAGACGCACAGCCAGTGCTGGAGATCTGAGTGACTCCGAAGGCGAAGTTGAAGTTGAACAACAAGGAGAAGTTGCAGCCGAAGATGCAGCCAATGAGCGATTAATTAAAGCTATCGCCCGGATGAGTTCGAAAACCAAGATGGACATTCCAACTTATGAAGGGAATTTGGATGCAGAAGAGCTTCTAGATTGGATTAGAGCTCTTGATACCTACTTCGATTATGAGGATATCGAAGAGGATAAGAAGGTCAGGCATGCTGTCACACGATTGAAGGGACACGCAGCATTATGGTGGGATGAACTTCAAGCAGATAGACGTTCCAAAGGCAAGCAAAAGATCAAAAGATGGGATCGAATGATTGCGAAGATGAAGGCAAATTTCATCCCAAGGGATTATCAAATCACACTGTTCAGGAGAATGCAGAACCTAAGACAGAAGCTGATGACAGTAAAAGAGTATACTGAGGAATTCTACAAGCTAAATATCAGAGCAGGTCATCGGGAGAGCGATGATGAAAAAGTTGCCAGGTATATGAATGGCTTGAGATACGATATCCAAGATGAGATGAGTATGATGACCATCAGAACGGTGGAGGATGTGTATCAGATGGCGTTGAAATCTAAAGAGAAGCTAAGCCGTAAGCCAACACAGCGAGGCCGAGGTAAGAGCCAGCCAAAAGGTAAGTCAGTTTCCCAAGATAGGTTTCAGAAATCCAAGGACGACTGGAAGAAGCCTCAGATTAGAACAGAAAGAGGTGGAAATTCGCAGCAAGGCCAGTACGTTGAACAGGGAAGGCAGCATATAGAACAGAGCGGAGGATACGCTGATAATAACACATTTCCTTGTACCAGAGGTAGAGGAAGAGGCAGAGGTGGAGTCATCACATGCTTCATGTGTGGAAAGAATGGACACAAGGCAGTTGACTGTCCAGATAGGAAGAAGGATGGA
>ML787316.1:219979-251618 GCA_009831015.1 Picea engelmannii
TGGATGTATGTCATTTATTGCTAGGCAGACCATGGCAATATGACAGAAACGTAATTCATGATGGGAAGATGAATACGTATACTTTGGAGAAGAATGGAAGAACACATATGCTACTTCCAATTAAAGATAAAGAAGTAAAACCAAAAATGAGAAATATTGTACTTCTCATGAGTGGGAAGGAACTTCTGGCGGAAGTAAAGAGGAAGGAAGATCCACAATTCTTTGTGGTCAGGAAACCGAAAGTTGTTTTGACCATCACAAGAGTGGACGATTTGCCGGAAGAAATTCAGGAACTGCTGGAAGAGTTTGCTGATATAGTGGTAGACGAATTACCTCATTCATTGTCGCTGATGAGGAGTGTGAGTCATCATATAGACCTCATACCAGGAGCCAGTTTGCTGAACAAAGCTGCATACAGGTTGACGCCGCAGGAAAATGAAGAAGTCAAAAGGCAGGTACAGGAACTGTTAGATAAAGGACTGATCAGGGAAAGTTTAAGTCCATGTGTCGTTCCAACGGTACTGAGTCCAAAGAAAGATGGAGGTTGGAGAATGTGCACTGATTCCAGAGCCATTAACAAGATAACCATCAGGTACAAGTTTCCATTGCCACGGATGGATGACTTGATGGATTGTTTAAGTGGAGCCAAATTTTTTTCAAAGGTTGATTTGAAAAGCGAATACCATCAGATTCGCATGAGAGAAGGCGATGAATGGAAGACAGCCTTCAAAACCAACGAAGGGTTGTATGAGTGGCTAGTCATGTCATTTGGCTTGACGAATGCACCGAGTACCTTTATGAGGTTGATGAATGAAGTGCTGAAGGAATTCATTGGTAAGTTTGTCATTGTTTATCTGGATGACATATTGATTTTCAGCAAAACAAAAGAAGAACATATGAAGCATTTAGCTTCAGTAATGAAGAAGCTACAGCAAGAGAAGTTATTGATCAACATGAGGAAATCTTCATTTATGAAGACAGAACTCATTTACTTGGGATTTTTCATATCGACGAATGAATTGAAGATGGATCCAAGTAAAGTGGAGGTAATTAAAAATTGGTCATCACCGAGAAATATTTTCGAGGTGAGGAGTTTTCATGGACTGGCTAGTTTCTATCGAAAATTCATCAGGAATTTTAGTGGAATTAGCGCAGCAATGATGGATACCGTCAAGAAACGACATAAATATTTTCATTGGACTAAAGAGGCAGAGAAGAGCTTCAATCTGTTGAAGCAGAAGATCACAGAACAGCCGGTTTTGGTGTTACCGGATTTTACGAAGGTGTTCCAGGTGAAATGTGATGCAAGTGGCTTTGCCATAGGAGCGGTATTGAGCCAGGAGGACAGACCAATTGCATATTTCAGCGAGAAGATGGATGAGGAAAAAGTGAAATACTCCATGTATGATAAAGAATTTTATGCTATCATACAGGCGTTGAAGAAGTGGAGACATTACTTGATTCCGAAAGAATTTGTTTTGTATAGTGATAACCATGCATTGCAGTTTGTGACTCAACAGGAGAATTTGAATCAGAAACATGCTAAATGGGTAGAGTATATGCAGAATTTTACATTTGTAATTAAACACATTTTAGGTACTGCTAACAAAGTGGTTGATGCTTTGAGCAGGAAGTGTTTTTTGCTGCAGGAGTTCCGAGTCAAAACATTGGGTTTTGAAAATCTTAGGGACATGTATGCAGGTGATGCAGATTTTGCAGAGGCATATGAGGCAGCTGAGAATCCAGTTCTCAGAGACAGAAGCCCATGGATAGATTATATGATCTAGGAGGGATTGTTGTTCAGAGGCAATCAACTATGCATTCCAAATTGCTCCATGAGGGAGAATTTGCTAAAAGAGAAGCACAGTGGTGGATTGGCAGGACATTTTGGCCACGACAAGACATTTGCAAAGCTAAGAAAAGCCTACTTTTGGCCAAGGATGCGGTCAGAAGTCAAGAAGTTTGTTGACAGATGTAGAATTTGCCAGCATTCAAAGGGCAGGAAGCAGAATACAGGATTCTATCAACCCTTACCCATACCCGAGAGGCCGTGGGATGAAATCAGCATGGATTTCATATTGGGATTGCCTAGGACGCAAAGAGGACATGATTCGATCTTTGTGGTGGTTGAAAGGTTTTCCAAAATGGCACATTTTATCCTGTGTCAGAAGACCAGCGATGCGACTCATATCGCAAATTTTTTCTTCAAGGAGGTCGTTAGACTTCATGGTTTACCCAGAAGCATAGTATACAGGGATACGAAATTCATTGGACATTTCTGGAGGACACTCTGGAAGAAGATGGGGACTAAATTGATGTTTAGTTCTGCCTATCATCCATAGACGGATGGGCAAACAGAGGTGGTAAATAGAAGTCTGGGAGATTTATTAAGAAGCTTGGTGACAGAGCACCATAGCAGTTGGGACAATGTGTTGCCACAGGTAGAGTTTGCATACAACGACTCAGTGAATAGGAGCACAGGAAAAAGTCAATTTGAAATTGTATATGGCAGGCAGCCAAGAGGAGTATCTGAACTGAGGGACTCAGAGCAGATAATGACTAAGAGCGCAAACACTGAAGAGTTCACAGAGACGATGAAAGAACTTCACAGCAGGGTGAAGGAGCGATTGTTGGAATCAAACCAGGAATATAAGCGCAGAGCGGATGAGCATCGGAGACAACTTCAGTTCGAGGTTGGTGATGTAGTTCTGGCACATCTGAGGAAGGAAAGGTTCCCAAGGGGATCATACAACAAGCTGAAAATGAAGAAAATTGGGCCATGCAGAGTCCTAAGGAAATTGGGAGAAAATGCTTATGAGATTGAGTTGTCGGATGTCATCGAAATATCTCTGAAATTCAATGTCTCAGACTTATATCCATATAAGGCTGAGGAAGTAGGAACTGGAAGCGATGAACAACCAGAGGTCCAGTGGCAGAAGCAGATGTCGATTGCAGAGAAGCCATAGATGGAGCGTATACTTGACAAGAGAGTGAGCAAAAATACCAGACGGAAGCAATACTTCGAGTATCTGGTCAAATGGAAAAACCATCCAGTAGAAGATGCCAACTGGGAGACTGAAGCAGATATTCAAAATCATGGACAGACCGTGCAGGAGCTCATGGAAAGGAGCCCATGAAATTTTTCAATCCGAGGAGTATGATGCAGGAGCATCGCCAACTCATCAAGCGAACCAGCATATCAAGCGGAGATCAGCTAGATAAACAAAACCCAAATTTTTTGAAGTGCTTTGGGATTGTAGCGCAAGTCTTTAATGAACCATTTATGAAGGAGCGCCTTTTGTATATTGTATCAGACCTCAAGCCATACGCTCTTGTCTGAAGTAGATAGGAGGCATTTAATCTAGTTAATGCTGGTAGATAGGATTTTAAGTCTAGATTTGATAGCTTAGAGATTCGAGAGGGAAAATGGATATAGACACCCTCATTGTACCATTGTAACATATGGAAGCATTCAGGAAAAGAGAAGAGCAAGCATAGAATATTGTATGAAGAACACCCATGTACAGGCATTTGAATTAATATAAGAAAGTTCTGATTCAAACTCATGGTTGGTGTTGTTCCTCTGTGTATATTGTTTATGTGCTCATGAATATTTGCTTTCTTGTTATGCATTTGCTTTGTATATGCTGTGCATGTGATTTCATGTTTCAAGCTGAAGTCTGAAAGGGAGATGGAATGAGTTTCAATTGTTTCTCTATCTGAGCCAGGAGATTCCTACAAGGTGTGCAGTTGAATTCATCCGCAAGGAGTGCGTTGATGAAGGCTCAGTAGTTTAACTTTTGTCCTCATTCACCCAGAAGTGGAAATAGGTTGTTGAATCCGTGCAAGGAGTGCGCAGGCTGAAGAAGAAGTCTCAGTTCTGAATCTGAGTAAAGGGAGATTGAAGACTGCTGCTACAGGAAGTGCGCAGAGTCGGAAGGATTCAACACTTGGGGAGTTGTTGAATGTTGAGCGCAAGGAGTGCACGCAAGTTCCACTGAAGAATCAGAGTGGAAAAGCTCAGGAGGTATAGTACCTTCGTGGTATCGTCAAAGGAGAGCACAGGAAGTGGTGCCGTGAAACATTCCAAGTAAGAGTTTCAAGTGCAGGTGTTGAAGGGCAAGTGCTGAGAAGGAACACTTATCCATTCTCGAGAAATCTTCAAGGAGGGAGAAATCGACGGTCAGGATTCGTAGAGGAGATCGACGAAATCCCGTCAGCTGTTAGATATCGGGAAGTTGCAAAGGGTTTAAGTCCCAGATAGCAGATGAGGAGTCCCAGAGGAGTCATCGGGATATCAAGGACATCGGGGTTTTGTTAAGGCAGAGAATCGGGACCTTGTGGTTCTCAAAATCCTGGGGAAGGATCTCACCCATTGATCTTGGCAGGACACGTGTCAAGGAACCAGAGAGCCATCAGAGTTCAGTTCATCGAAGAATCGGGGTTTCCGAGGATGTAGAACTCTCGCATATTGGAATCGCGATCCACGATTTCTCGACAGGAGGTTTGAACCATCCATCGGTGAGGACGCGTGGCAGGAGATCCTGACGAGTCGGCGATTGGAGCATCGGAGTTTCCGGAGACAAGATACTCAAGCATGTTGGAATCACGACCCGCGATTTTCCGATAGGATCAGAGCCGTTGATCACGGCAGGGACACGTGGTGAGAGATCCCGGAGAGTCGGAGTTCGGGATATCAGGGTTTCCGGAGTCGTGAAACTCTTGCATAATGAAATCGCGATCCACGATTTCCCGACACAACCGGAGATGTTCGATTTAAGGGACACGTGTCCGAGGATCTGAAAGAGTCGGGGTTCGGCATTTCAGGATTCTCGGCGACGAGAAAATCACAGCAGGAGAAGTCGCGAAATCCTGAAACGCGACGGTCCCACAGTCATAGCACTTCAGTGGAGGACAGGTGTCATCGGGAATCGGAGGATCGGAGATCCCGCAGTTGTGAGTTCTACGCATTTCAATTCCACAAATTCCGAAATTCCGGCAGGGGAAATCACGTGGTCTCGTGGACTCGCAGGTCGCATGAGAAGGAGTTAGCCGGAGGGAGCTAAGGAGCGAAGAAGGTGCCATCGGGGATCGGGAGTCGGGAATCCGTGAGGTAAGTGATTCACGATAATTCCAGTGTCGATTTCCCGACGGGGATATTCCTGACAGAAGCGAAGAATACGGGGTGGATATTCATCGGGGTTCAGGGATTTGTAAGTATCGATCCTGTGAGTTCAAGGCTCGCTATCATGCGAGGTCCGATTTCCCGATTTGGAGTAGGGAGATCATAAGAGGCATTCTGTGAGTATTGAGAACTTCCGATAAGGAAGTTGAAGAGCAATTTAGCTCTTCGGGCCGAAGGAAAAGGAGGTCCTGTGGGAGCGGACGTGCCCTGGGTGGCGCGTTTGCACCAAAAAGCTATTAGATCAAGTAAACCAATTAAGTTCACCACTATTTCTGAGTTTGTTTCATGCTTTAGAGAACAAGAAGAAAAAGTGCAATACTTTCTGTGTGAGCTATACCTCCAAACTTTATCTTGGAAGAAAACTGAAAAGAGAACCCTAGTCCTTTTATTGGGGGCATACAATTCCAAGCATTCTTGTCTTTTACCCAAAACCAAACCAGGTGGGCTAAAGCACACAAGAACTTCATGAAACGGGAGACTAGGCTAGACCTTTGGATCAGAGGGGAACCTCCCAAATACTTCACAGTCGTCATGCAACACAAAACATTCATGAAGAGGGAGGGGGTTGTAGACTCTGTAGCTCCTATCCACCGACAGGTTATACGTTTGGGTCTACCATATTTTAGGAGGCTCAAAGAAGAATCTCTTGCTGCTTCCAAACTAAGATGGGATGCCTCCCCAAATGAAGTCAAGAGTAGGAAACCCTTTGGCTTCAAAAACTTTCATGCAGCCACCTTCAGGGTGGAAAGGTATACCAGAATGATCTAGGATGAAGGACCTGCCTGGATTGGGTGCATATATAGTACTCCTATTATTTGGTTTCCTCTAGAGGGTTATCAAAGGGATTATCAAATTAATAGGAAGAGAGAAGAAGTTGCTTTTGAAGAACTCAGAAGTAAGAATGGGTTCAAGAAACTTGGTGAACCAACCTCTCCTCCTTACAACATCATTGCTTTACATGTAAGATATTAGCTTGCATAAGTACATGCAAGAAGGTAATATGGGGGGTATGTTGAGTCAAGAAAAAGGTACAAATATCCTCCTTATCACCATGGTTTATGATATAACCTTGATTTACTTTTATATTAATTAGAGATAATTAGGAAATAAAATGATTAAAATGACTTCTAGAAATGTTATTGAGTAATATTAGATAATTTATGAATATTCGGTTTGAATTGTTTGACTTTATTGCAGGAATGGACAAATATGGTTAAACTCAAAGATTATGAAGATGCGCAGATTATTGGAGATCAAGGGAATCAAGTGCAAAGCAGTTTTGAGGAAGATTGATTCTCTATTTTGTAATATTTATAAATAGTAAAAGCAATCCTGAGGATCTCTCGATCCTCGGGATAGCTTAATTTACCATATCATTGTAATATATAGAGGGAAATGAATCGTAGAGAAAGATATAGAAGAAATTTATCCAATCATTCGGATTTATGAATTGCATTGTCCAGACAGTCTATTGTAAATGTTGTACCAGTTATGGAATTAATAGAAGATTTGAGCATTTTTACTATCTTTGCATACTGAGTTTCTAGTAGCAGTGCTTCTGAAAATTGTGGGCCAAGTCGGAAGGAGTTATTGTCTCAATCTGTAATCATATCAATTTGATTTTAGCTCTGTGATTTAAATCTCTTTGCAACAGTTAAAGATAAATGCGTGAGTGTGTTGATGTTTTCATAAATTATTTATGCTATTTGATTACAGAGGATAAGTGTTTCATTTTAATTCTATCGATTGTTGTTCCATTTCTCATTGTTGTAGTTCTTTTATCAACAGTTCCTCTCATTTTCACGTACGTTGTCCCTTTTATTAAATTAGCATTTGTTGTTACTTTCGCTTAAAGTTACATTTGCTATCCATTTCTCTTAAAGTTACATTTGTTGTACCTTTCGCTTAAAGTTACATTTGATGTTCCTTCTTAATTTTACAATACTTAGGTGTTCTTTCCAGTAGGTTAGGCAGTCATCGATAGATCGGTTTATTAAGCATTTCTATAGATTCAATTCATGTTTCTTAGCTAGATGAATTCAACAATTTGGTTAATGCCTTTAATTCACAAGCATGTTTTAGATTAGATTACAATTATGTTAAGTGAATTCTTAGTTTCAGAATGAATGTGTGAGGAACTGGATCATTGATAAACTCAGATTTGATTTAGCTACACGATTTTGACCTTTATAACTATCTACATAGACTTTGTCGATATTCTTGAAATAAAAGACGAATCCTCGAGTTGATAAATTAATGTTAAACTAAGTTTGTTTTTAGGACATATTTAGAGCCCAACACCAATTCATACCAATTAGGAAGTCATAGGAACCTAAAGGTATGATGTTCAAATCTGCCCTAGTGCTCAGTCCATTCATGTCCATTGGACATGCCTTAACCATCTCATTAATGTTTCTTTTAGCTCTGGTAACCAAATTCACCAACCAAGATTTTCCAAGCTTACTTATTAGCAAATGAAATCTTTCCACCATCTTAGGAGCTATATAACTATGACTAGCTCTAAATCAATTAAAATAGCAATGGTTTGGTTGTTGATCTTACCTTCCACTTCAATCATATGTGACTGAAACTCAACTTGTTTTTTGTCTAGGGTTGCGTATATCCTAGGTACATTTCTGACCATGTCGTCCACTTTATCATCTTGTTGTACATTGTGAACAGTCCTAACTTTTTCACCTCTGTGAGGACAATCTCTGTACATATGATCTCCCCCACAACCCCAACATTGAATAGGTGGTTGCCTTGGTCTTTTCCCCATTGTCTCGGTCATTCTGATTCCTTTAGAAGCTGGTTGTCCCTTGGAATTGTTTTTGAAGAATGGTGGCTTAGTCCCCTTCTTCCTTTGTTCCATCTTGCTTTTGTTCTTATCCTCCCAATATTTTTGGAAAGTTGGCATTCCTTTATTTTGATCACAAAGGCATTTAGCTCACCTTATGGTTTCCTCCAATGTTTTGGGATCATCATATTGTATCTTGTCATTGATAAATGATGGCGACCCACTCAAATACCTCTAGATATTAATCGGCTCATCCTTGATGAAAGAAACATACTTCAATAGCTCTAAAAACCTCCTTTCATATTCATTTATGGTCATACTCCCAAGCTTGATTTCAAAGAATGCCTTCATTTTGTTTTCATAATAACGCTTATTCAAGTATTTCTTTTGAAAATACCTCTTGAATTCCCTCCAAGTAACATTCTTATCATCAATGTGTTGCACCTGCACAAATTGGTCCCACCACATTGATGCTTTTCCCTTGAGCCGATAGATGGAAATTCGTCCTTCTGTGTGTGAAGAGTAATTATGCAATTGCAAATACTTTCTCATGCCTAGAAGCCATGTCTCTGCATCCTCATCTTTCTTGTGCTCACCATCAAATGTAAGAGGCTTGATTTTATTCATTTCTCCCTATATCCCATCCACCCCATACCTCCTCTTATGTTTCCTTACATGGGATGGAATTGAACTACTGTGTGCTCTCCTAGTTGAATGCCTTAGGGAGTGATGGTGATTTATTTGAACACTTCTTGTTCTTCTCCTCTCATCATGAGACCTATGACTTCTTGATTTTCTTGAGTCATTCTCCTTATCCATCTTCTTTTATATTTTGTTCAATCTTTTCATTAACTTTATGTTGAAGTCCTCATGTTGATCCTTGGATTTCATAAGCCTCTCATTACCATATTTATAACTTTGAACATTCTTTTGCAATATTTTTATGGTCTCTACCAAGTTCATTATTTCTTCCTTGCCTTTTCCATGTCCATTTGAATTCGTACCTTCATTATCTATATTGACATACATCCCTATGATCTCATTTTCATGGTTGTAAGCCCCCTAGGAATCTTCCATGATTCCAAACTCTGTGTTGATCATGTTATTATATAATTGTTGTTAACTTTGCAAAATTTGTGCAGCCAACAAAACTTGTTAAGATAAATAATTTAACAATTTCATGAAATTAAGTACAATTTTGGTTCAATAATGCATCATAATTATTTCTTCTAATTTCTTGTAAAATTGGCTTCCCAGATCAATTTTTTGGGTGAATATTTATACTCTACTTTCCAAGACCTTTCCAATGCCTACTTTCGTGCTCAATTCTGAGTCTTGAGCAAAAAATCAAGGTCATTTGAAAATTGTCCATTAATTCTTCTATTCATACTTCAACTAGGTGCAAATCTGAACTGTAATTATGCATTTTTCACCTGCTCCATTGGATTTTTGGTAGGAGCCCAATTGGGTTTCTTCATATACATATTTTGGACAGTTTTTCCAAATTTCACCTCTTTTTGGGTTATGAGCTGCTAGATATAGCCTACTGAAGTTTTAGGTCAATTAGTGTTTTTGGACTTGAGTGCTACATGTACCTTCTATGCCCTCTTAAACATTTTTAACATGCCCAAAATTTTAATTTAGCTCCATGAATGTATATGGTTCGGGATATTTCCATAGATTTCTCTTGTGCCTAAATTTGATTCTAGAGCAGAACGTTATGGCCCTCAGAAGTTAACTGGGTCTTAAACATTACCCTCCATTGTTTGACCTGTAACTTCCTCATAAAATCTTTGTTTGACAGATGGTTTACACCATTAGAAAGTGGTGGGTGTGTGTTATATTCTTTGCATGTGTATGTGTGGGCGCACCAGATTCGACAAGTGCGTCTGACGATCCCTCTAGTAGTGCTCTTTGTGTTGTGTACGTCAATCTCTTCCTAGGGGGGGGCAAGTATTCCCCCTCTGGTTACGCGTAGTGTTCAGGGTAGCACCCCGAATTTATTTTTTTTGGGCGGTATTTGCTATTTTTAGCGGATTTTTCTATTTTTTAGCGGTTTTCTAAATTAATCTTGGATTAAGGGATTAGGGTTTTGGTATCTACGGAATACCTAAAAACATTTTTTATATATTGTATGGTGAATGGTGAAATTAATACGATGAAGAGTTGAAAGGTTTTCTCCCGGTTAAGGGTTTCCGGTATAAATATCTGTGTACTATGTGTATGAGCCATTGATTAATTTTTTTTTTGCTTAAGAATCTATATGCATTGCTTTACTTCATAGGTTTAAAAATTACATGTGGTATCAGAGCTCTTTTTTGGCTTCAGAGGGACGCCTTTGTTGCTGAGGGTTTGGCTCAGTCTTGATAGATCAAGTTTATCTTGGGTCTGTGATAAACCTGGGTTTAGTGGGAGCTTTTGTAGTGGTGATTCGAGTGTAGAAAGAGGAAGGGCGAGCTCTTCTAGAATCAAGATAGAGAATTTCAACGATAAAAACTTTGAGCTATGGAAGCTCAAGATGGAGGACCTTCTTGTAGACAAAGAACAATGGATCGTTGCGGATCCTGGTACACATCTTACTGGTACATAGCCTACTGGTACACAGTCGACTGGTACACAACCTACTAGTACACAAACTACTAGTACACCACCTACTGGTGTGTCGAAGGAAGATTGGGAGAAGTTGGATAGAAGAGCAAGGAGTATTATTCGACTTTGCCTGGCAGATTTGATGTTGTTGAATGTCTCGGGAGAATCTACAACCAAGGAAATATGGGATAAGTTAGGGAATTTGTATCAATCAAATTCCCTGGTAAACAAGTTGTTTCTTCGAAGAAGTTGTATCATCTTAGGATGGAAGATGGAGATTTTGTGACAGAACATCTAAATGCCTTTAATACTCTGGTAAGTCAACTTGTCTCTATTAATATTACGATTGCAAAAGAAGATAAGTGTATTACTTTGTTATGTTCTTTGCCAGACTCTTGGGATAATTTGGTTGTAGAAATTGGTAGTACCACTCAATTTACATTGAAGTATGAGAATTTAGTTGCATCCTTGTTATCTGAAGAGATGAGGCAGAAAAGAATGGATGGTCATAGCACATATGCTTTATTTGTAAGAGGGCGTACCCAAGACAAGAATCCCGGTAAGTCTTCGGGGGGGGAGATCGAAATCTACCGGTAGATCTAAGTCTCCAGGAAAATATTTGAGTAAATGTTGGAAGTGTGGTAAAACATGGCATTATAAGAAATATTGCAAGTCTAAGAAGGTTGATAAACCAAAGGGATTTGATAGTACCTCTTCCATAGAGGTGAAAAACTTCACTAAAGAAGGAGGTGATGTTTACCTGGAATCTACAGGTACACATGCAGACCATGATCTATGGTTGATCAACTCAGGTGTGTCATACCATATGACTCCTCAGAGGGAGTATCTCTTTGAATATGAAAAATACGATGGTGGTGATGTATTCCTAGGAGATGACTCGACAACTAAAATCATGGGACATGGAAGGGTTAAGTTGTTTCTAAAAGATGGAAGGATTAGAAATCTCCCTGGGGTTCTGCACATTCCAAAACTAGCCAGGAGCCTAATATATGTAAACAAGTTGGATGATGCAGGAGTGGATACTATATTGGGAAAGGGAACTTGCAATATGGTACGAGGAGCAATGGTGTTGATGAGGGGAGTTCGGTGTGGATCTATGTACAAGTTGTTGGGAAGAACTTATACTAATGGGTGTAACAGTTATGTTGTCCCTGAGCAGACAAATAAAGAAGACAAGACCAATACTATCCTTGGAAATAAGACCATGTTGTGGCATCAAAGACTGGGGCATATTGGTGAAAAGGGCCTTCGAACACTATACAGTAAAGGTATGGTTGAAGGTATTTCTAATTGCACTCTGGATTTTGATTTCTGTGAACATTGCATATATGGTAAAAAAAATTGTGTAAGATTCCCATCTGGTGCCACAAGAGCAAAGGGGATCTTAGAGTTGATACATAATGATGTGTTTGGACCTGTGCATGTTCCATCACAAGGTAAATCTGTGTATTATGTTTCATTCATAGATGATTTCTCAAGGAACACATGGATTTATTTTCTTAGAAATAAATCTGAGGTATTTCATCAATTTAAAGAGTTTAAGGCTCTAATAGAAAATCAGACAAAGAAGAAAATAAAGTTATTGAGGACAGATAATGGTGGAGAATTATGTGGAAATGAATTCGAAGATTTTTGTAAGAAGTGTAGTATAGCAAGGCAGAATACTACTCCATACATACCTCAATAGAATGGAGTTGCGGAAAGGATGAACAGGACACTGATGGAAAAAGCAAAGAGCATGCTCAACGGTGCCAAGTTAGGAAAGGAATTCTGGGCAGAGGCAGTGGGTACAGCATGTTACATGGTCAATCGATCACCCTCAGCAGCGTTGTATGACAAAAATCCACACGAGGTATGGACTGGAAAGAAACCATCTTTTGAACATCTTAGAGTTTTTGGTTGTGATGCTTATGTACATGTTCCAAAGGAAAATAGAAGCTGGATAAAAAGGCTGAAAAGTGTATCTTTATTGGTTATAAAGATGGTGTGAAAGGTTATAAACTTTGGAACCCATAAACCAAGAAGACTGTTTACAGTCAAGATATTGTTTTCAAAGAGGTAAACGATGTTTCCAAACAAGAATTCCTACCAAGGCCAGAAGAACCTGACAAAATAGAGCTTGAGTTGGATGATGCAAAATCCGAATCATCTGAATAAGATGAAGCAGAAGAAGAAGAAGAACCTCATATCCCAGTATTGAGGAGATCAGTGAGAGAAAGAAGCAAACCAGAAAGGTATAGTCCACCTGATTTCCATTCCAATTGTGCTTTATTTATTACTGATGATGACCCCAGAACTATCAAGGAAGCAGTGAATTCAGAGGATAGTAAACTCTGAAAGAAGGCCATGGTTGAAGAAATGGATCCCTTGGATAAGAATGAGGCATGGGATATAGTTCAGTTTCCAACTGGAAGAAAATATGTTGGTAGAAAATGGTTGTTTAAGAAGAAGTTTAATGCAAAAGGAAAAGTGGAGAAATACAAAGCTCAATTAGTAGCAAAAGGTTATTCCCAGGTAGAGGGAAATGAATTTGGTGAGTTTTTTTCTCATGTTGCTAAGTTAACTTATATTATTTTTCTTTTATCTATTGTTGTTTCTTTTGATCTTGAAGTGGAACAAATGGATGTGAAGACAATATGCCTACATGGGGATCTGGAAGAAGAAATCTACATGAAGCAGCCAAAAGGATTTGTAGTGAAGGGAAATAAAGAGTTGGTCTGTAAGCTAAAAAAGTCACTATATGGTCTGAAGCAATCACCTAGGATGTTGTACCAAAATTTTGACACATACATCCTTGGATTAGAATTTGTGAGAAGCAGGGTTGATCACTGTGTATATTCCAAGCAGGTTGGTAATCACTTCATTTATGTAGTGTTGTATGTTGATGACATGTTGTTGGTAGGAAATAACATGGATGTTATCAAGGAGGTGAAATCACAGCTATCCTCCAAATTTGACATGAAGGATCTCGGTGCTGCTAACTTCATTCTGGGAATGGAGATTAAAAGAGATCGTGCAAACAGGAAACTATGGTTGAATCAGAGAAAATATGTTGAGACGATATTACAGAGGTTTAATATGCATGGAATTAAACCGATCAAGGTTCCTATTCCTATAGGTGTAAATTTATTTGCAGATTAGTGTCCCAAGACACAGGAAAAAGAAGAGGACATGTCCCCTATTCTGTATGATAGTGCAGTTGATAGTTTGATGTATGAAATGGTTTGTACTAGACCGGACATTTCACATGCAGCGGGAGTTTTGAGAAGGTATATGTAAAAACCAGGGAAGGAGCATTGAACAACAGTAGAGAGGGTATTCAGGTATCTTCGTGGCACTACCAGTTATGGATTGTGCTACCAAGGAAGACTAGGATTGGACAGAGTGGTGGACATACATGGCTTTGTTGATGTAGACTGGGCTGGAGATATGGATCGCAGAAGATCTAAAAGTGGGTATGCATTTAACCTATTTGGAGGAGAAATTAGTTGGATGCGAAAAAGACAGGTTGTAGTGTCACTCTCAACTACAGAAGTTGAATACATGGCAGCCACTCATGTAAGCAAGGAAGCAATATGGTTACAGAGATTGTGTTCAGGTATTGGGTTGGTACAACAAGCAGTAAGATTAGATTGTGACATTCGGAGTGAAATCTTCCTGGAAAAGAACCCAACTTATCATTCGAAGACAAATCATATTGATGTTCAATATCACTTTGTGAGAGACATGGTTGAAGAAAAGAAGGTGGTGTTGGAAAAGGTTGACACTTTGAAGAATGGTACAGATTCATTGACAAAGTCTGTGAGCACAGAAAAGTTCTCCTGGTTTAGAGTAACAATGGGAATTTTTTCCCTAGATTGTTGACTATATAATCTTGTGGACCCCTGGATGCAAAGAAATCAACAAGTGGGAGAATGTTGGGTATGTGTTATATTCTTTGTGTGTGTGTGTGGGTGGGTGTGTCAGATTCTACAATTACATCTGACAATCCCTCTACTAATTCTCTTTGTGTCGTGTACGTCGGGCACTTCCTAGAGGGGTCCCAAGGGGGGTAGGTATGGCCCCCCTGGTTACGCGCAGCGTTCGGGGCAGCGCCCCAAATTTTTTTATTTTTTGGGCGGTATTTGCTATTTTTTAGCAGTTTTCTAAATTAATCTCAGATTAAGGGATTAGGGTTTTGGTATCTACAGAATACCTAAAAACATTGTATATATATTATATGGTGAATGGTGAAATTAATACAATGAAGAGTTGAAAGGTTGTCTCACGGTTAAGGGTTTCCGATATAAATCTCTGTGTACTATGTGTATGAGCCATTGATTAATTTATGTTTTGCTTAAGAATCTATATGCATTGCTTTACTTCACAGGTTTAAAACTTACAGAAATATCTCTCTGAGCTCTTTCATTTGATTTGCATAAACAAAATGTACGTTGATACGCTTTGTACTTGTGGTTTTCGGGTAGATAAAAACGTTGTTTGGGGCCTAAAAAACGCGCTGCAAAAATATGACCTTCACACAATATAAAATGTCGCAGAAAATCACTGGTTTTTTTGTTGTTGTAGACCATCCAAACGACTTTGCACGCAACAATTTGAAAATGTACACCCATATTTAGCATGTGCAACAACGCCATAAGGTAGCACATGCATCGCGCACTTATAACCAGTGTAGACCACTTCTTTGTCGCACCAATATTTGGTGCAGACTACGTTTGTGTCACGTGCCAATATCTACCACGCAAAATTTTATTTCATGCACTAATACCTATTATGCGCAATTTTTGTGTCGCATGCTAATATTCCATGTGCATTTCACCCTCCGTGTCGCACAATGCCAAGGTTTAGTGTTCTCACACTGCACACTAGTACTCACCGCGTACCATTAATTAAGCCTTCGTGCAGTGTGAATATTCAACATGCACACACTGCACACCAATATTGTGCGTGTACCAAAAAATTTCCTCTACGCTCTGCCAATACTCAGTGTGCACACTGTGCGCACCAATATTATGTGTGTGCCACCCAATATACACCGCGCAGTGTTAAAATTTAGTGCGCACATCCGTGCACTATTATTTTTTTGAGCTTCACCAGCTTTACTCTGTGTAGCACCAAATTTAAGTGTGCACACCCACACAACATAATTGTTCGTGCATTACCATCTTTTTACCGCGCAATGCCAAATTGAAGTGTGCACACTCGTGCACCCTTATTTTTCACGCATTACCAATTATGCACTATGCAATGCCAAATTTAAGCGTGCACACTCGTGCGCCCTTATTTTTTGCACATTACCAACTCTGCACCACACAGTGCCAAATTTAAGTGTGTGCACTCGTGCACCATTATTTTTCGCGACTTATCATCTCTGCACCACGCAACGCCCAATTTGATTGTGCACACCTACACACCATTATTTTGCGCACATCACAAGCTTTTCATTGTGCATCGTCGATTTTTTAGTGCGCACACCTATGCACCTTTATTTTCCTGCGCATCAGTTCTTCATGAATTTCGTTGCAGGAATTAGAGCTTTTTCCCAATTTTTGCCCAATTTCCACCACATACATTCTACAACCATGAAATTTGTTCAATTTCACTCCAAAAAACACAAATTTAACCTATGCAACTATAAATCGTTGATGGTTGACAATCTGGTTACGAGTTTCCCAAATTCATTCACAAATTGAGAATTTTATTCAACCAATCTCGCTCAATCTGTCATGGATTCCCTGTAACTTCTAATTTGACCAATTTCGGTTCTGAATTTGCTAGGACAGATATTAAAATTAAGAATATCCCATCACTTGGCCAAATTCCCATGAATTTAACAACATAAATTGGGGCTTTTTCCCAATTCCACTCAATTGCTTTTGATTTTCGCCTTTGACGCGTTGTAACTTGAAATTCGGCCACTCCAAAATCAATTCTTTTTGAATTTTTGCTTCAACATTATACTAACTCGGCCCATCTAGGCTCAGTTTTGAAAACTGGGCTCAGATACCACATTGTAGCATCCCCAACAACCAACTGGGCTATGCCAACCAAAAATACGAACTTTGATGCCGAATTAAAACACACAAATACTCTACAAATACACTGATTCATACAAAATAATAATAGAAATACACATGCAACATACACAGGAAAACCCCATAAAAACAAATGCATAAATGATAATGCAACACATAATTTAGCACACAATTGACACTTATCTTTGATAAAAAGATCACCAACTGCATGCAAACCTTCCACATTCCTCCCATCCTTAGACCACACTGCTCATAACTCTCAATAGTGGGTCACCCCCGAGTTGGGGCTAAACTCCACCCGGGTAAAGGAATTCTTAACCAGGATGATGTATCTCAGACAACAGGAAAACTCACTCACATGTGCCAACTCGAACTAACAACCTATAGTCCCTCATTCCCCACATGCATGTTCCACCCCAAGAAGTGTGCCCCTTCTCTGCTCAATAATCCCTCAAATTCCCCACTTCCTTTCTAGGGATTCAATAACAGGATGGAAAGGAAGTCTCAGAGTCCTATTGTTGCAGTTTGACACCTTTGGGAAATCAATTCCCAGCAATTCTCTCACCTGAAGAGAATTTTTCACGAGCATGACAACCCGCATCTTCAATATTCCACAGGCCTGACAACCCGCCTCTTCAATATCCCACGGGCCTGAAAACCCACTTCTTCAATCCAACTCCTAAGCTAACCAAGGTACAGGTACAGGTACAGTGACAAAAAGGTCTGAATGACTATCGAGTGAGTGAGTGAAGGAATGATGAGGGAATTATGGAAAATGAACTAAGTCCAAACTACATGTATGCATGTTCTCATCTTGACACTTTTCATGTTGAGAACTACCTTGGCCTATTTGTCCCTGTCCTTAGAACTTAGGATAAAATAATTATCCATGTTTTATACTTTGAGAAATATTAATATAATATGCATTTGTTTTTAAGCCCCCACTTAACTTAACCCCTTATCTCATATTTAATTCCCCCTTTCCCTAACTAGTGTTGTTTATCCCCCCATACTCTTTTACATGGTTGGTCTTTCGCATTGATGTGTTTTTCATTAATATTTGCGTGTGATTTACATTTATAATACAAACATACTGTCATTTTTGTATCCAGGCTCACCATCCTAAAAAACATAAACATATACACAAATTCTCTCTAGTGTCAAGATCGCGCACTCAAGTTGATGCGTGTGGTATCCTCGTATGTGTGCACTTATTCTTTTAGTACGCAAATACTATGGAATGTGCGCACCAAACTAATTCCAAGGCTTAATATAAACAACTCACCAGCTTATATAGATATGTACATTCATATTTACATTTACAGTTGGGGTTCAGCCTAGGGGTATTACAATAGAGCTCAACCTTGATTGCATGACACAAGCATCCACTAATCAGATCATGGACACACAGGTCAAGGGCACTCGCCAATAGAAGCTTCATATTTATTGATTTTTCAAAGCAGGGCAACTCCTGCACTAAGGCAAGTGGCTCACTCGAGGACAAATTCACTAGAAGTTTCCTCATCTAATCGGGGAACTCAACACAATGGCGACAATTGATTCCTAAGGAGGGAGGATTGATCCAGGTGGATATCGGTGGCCACCCACCTCTTCCAGTTGGCTCACATTATTACACATTATTTTCGTCATCCCTATGACAGTTAAGGATGTAAACCTATATGTTGTCTTCAGAAGGGTCAATGGCCTGAATTCTTGAAGAAAGAAGGGAGAAGAACTTTGCTTGAGAGAAGAAGTTGTATTTTCCTTTGTTAAAACATTATTAAAGAGGATTTCCGCAAGCTTCTCTATACAGAGGGTGCGGAAATGCCTGATTTCTGCAGGCTTCTCTATACATAGGGTGTGGAAATGCCTGATTTCCGCAAGCTGCACTATAGCTAGGTTGCGGAGTTTTCGCAGGCTGCATTACTGCTAGGGTGTGGCGGCCTTCGTATGTGGGAAAAACGAGCATCTTCTCGATGCTTCTAGAAGGAAAAGATTCTATGGTAAGGTGGCCTCCAAACGGTTTGGATCTTACTCGCTTTCATGATTTAGTGGAATCATCCTAACCTCCTCACCTTATCCTCTTTAGCTTATAAAAGGAGAGGAGCTCTCATGGAGAAAGTTAGTTGAATTGAGGTTGGATTTAGCTTGGGAAATTTAGCTTGAGATTGGCTTGTTATTGAGTTTTGTAGCTTGGTTAGAGTGGCTTTGAGCTTTGCTTTGTCAAGATAGATGTCAGATCTATAGTCTCAGAATTCTTGGAGTAGAAATGTGTGGGAAGCAAGGAACCTGACAACATCAAGGCATCTGGTTGTATTTTTATTCTACATTATATAATACAGTCGCATGTCTCTTTCCCATAAAATCATTATCATTTTATTACATGACTCCTTGTTCACATGTTTAGGTTTTCATTGAATCTACTATTGTTGCTTTCACTTTGGTTGGTTTGTGTCATTGCAGATTTGATTTCACAAGAGCACCGAAGCGAAGCAAGGACAACAAAGATATAAGGAAGCGATATCTAAAGGTATGTCATCCATTATTTATTTGGTACTAAATTCAATGATTATAACTTAGGGAAAGCGTCATGTCTTGTCTTGTTTTGTTCTAGATCTAGGTGGATCTAGGGAGATTAGTTTCTGTCCTCATTTACCAATTTATCCTACAACAAAATTGGCTACCATACTAGGGAACAGATTGTTTTCCTAGTTCACCTTGCTTTCTTGCTTTGATTTCTTGGATTTTGTTTTCTGAGTCATTGGGAGATCCATCTTGACTCTCTGACTGTTAAACCACATTGGAAAAACTTTCTTACTTTTTATTTTTTCCATTTTTGTTTGATTTCCGCACCCTGCTTTGAGGGACAGTGCGACGAATTAGGATTTTCGCACCCTATCTGTTTAGACCAGTGTGGAAACTTCACACCCTACCAATATCTGGCCTGCGGAAATCGGTGATTTCCGCACTGTGTGAGTCTACATCCTACGGAAATTGTGAAAAAATAGATTTTTAATGTTTTTTTTCCTTACCTAGACCTTGGATTTGGTTTTGGGGTGAATTTTTGGGTTTGATTATGATCTATTTACAGTTTGCTTGACATCTTTGAAATTGCTTCTAGTCATCTTTTCTTTGTTTTCTTTTGAAATATTTGGTCTCTTGCTTTGAGTGTCTTTCAGTTACAAAGCCTTGTTTTTCTTTAGAATTGTTTAGTGAAAAGAACACTTCTTTTTTATGAATAACTCGTGTTAAAAGAGAAACTTTGTTTGGGTTGTTTTTGTTTGGAAGTGATTTGCTATTGATTTTAGCTATCTTTGAAACAAAAATCTTATTTATTTCTTTGCATTAGATTGGGGGCATCCTTGCATTTGAAGTAGCAAAATTGCATGATTTTTGGTCTTAAATTCTTAAACAAAATCCCCCTCATGGCCGGGGGGGTTGTGAATCCTGTATTGGTGTACAATCTATTTTGCTCATTTCTTGAGAATCTTGATATTGATGAGTTTAATAAATTTTGGCACATTGTGCATCTAGGAATGATAAATGTTTTTTCTTTCTCGTAGCATAGCTTTCATCGAAATGAAAAGATTGCATCTTCATCTCTTTTCATAACTTCCGAGTCGGTCAAAACATCATTTAGTCCATGCCATTTTCCTCAGAATCCTCTTGAGTAACAAAATCCTTAAAATAAAATGCTTATAAAAATTGATTAGACATTTTTATATTTTCTGGTAGCAAACCTACATTATATTAGTTGTAGGGATTTGGAATAAGTGTGAAAAAAAACTTTCCAAAGCTGCAAACAAACATAGAATATTGAGTTAGGGAGCGGTAAATCCACTTCTTACATATTTTCCTAGGAAGCCCTTTTAACACAAGGGTCAATCACGAGGCCGCATTAAGACTGGCAGAGTTACTCACCCTTCTTTGTTGGTCTTTGTGTAGAGATTGTGTGTATTATGGGGGTCGCTTGAAGGTATACCCACAATGATGAGTGGAAGCCTTTCGAGTTGATTTCGGGCTAGATACCCTGCCCTTGCACGTGAATCAGACCTTCGACTGTTTCCCCAGGCATCATTGTTGTAGTTGGTAACCTTAGTGTCCTATCTCTTTAGGTTCTTTACATGAGGTGACTATGGAGTGGCAAGTCTTCACGGTACCTGGAATCGACATTGGAAAAACTCACTCGGGCTCCTTGGAGGGTATACCCACGTTTATGTCTGGAAGATTTCACCAAGGCGTAATTCCGTTAAGCAGGTCGTCAACATAACTTTTCCACCCGCTCTATCTCATCCCTTTCTTAATTTGTTCTCGTGACATTGGATTTCATCACCAACTAGTGTTATCGTTGTGAGAAAGTTTTGTTTCTTGCTTGTTTACTAGATTTTTAGCATGTGTCGTTCGTTTTCCCTAGTGGAATCTAGGTTGGATTTTTGTTTTTAATGGCATCAGTTCCCAGAATGACCAATGAAGGAACCTCTGCTCCAGGGGAAACTTTTGTTTTTCCTTCTTACGGAAACATTGGTCCTCCTCACATCGCTACTTTGAGTCTTTCAGGTCTCACAATTGGATTACCATTATGGTTGTTTTCCACTCAGGTAATCTCGAATGCAACTAGTGATTTTGTTGTAAGCACTTCCCCCCAAGAACATCAACATCATGTTGATCTTTCACCTTCTTCACCAGTAATATATTCTTCACCTCCTTCACTTGCAAGATCCTCTTCTATTTCATCTTATTCATCGAGTGAAAGCTTTGCATCCAGTAACCTGGTGGATAAGAAGAAGAAGAAAAGGAAGACTAAGAAGAAGAAAAATAAACAAGGGTCTAAGATTCCAACAACTGCCAGACATGTTGGAAAGAAACCAGTTATTGTTAATCATGTTGGGAGTGTTGATGATGTCAATATCATCCAAACAACTCGTAAGCCCAAGTACCCTTGCAGGATTTGTAAGGATGGCCATATTATTAAGGATTTCCCTGGTCTATCCAAGGTTATAGAAGCATGGTCTACACAACCTTGCCAGTCAATGTTGTCAACCTATGAACAACATGTTGATGACCTCCCGTCAACTAGTCAAGATACCGTTGGGAAGAAGAAAAGTAGAGTCAAGTTCTCGTGTATGTTATGCAAAGGGAGCCATCTAACTCACCTTTTCCCTCGTATGGATGAAGCCTTGAAATTACTAGAAGACATGACTATTTCACAGCCCCAACTTCCAACTACTTATTGCAATCTTACTCTCGACCCACCTATAGTTGATGGAATAATTGATCTGTCCCCTTCATCGTTCAGTCTGGTTGATCATGTAGTCAATATGGTCACGTCCTTAGTTGAACCAGTTGACAAAGTGGTTGATCTAATCCCATCCTCAGTCAATCCCACTCTCCTACTAGAGAGTGAAATCCCAGTGGTCGATCTGTTTCCACCCATCGACCCTATTCTCCCTTTGGAGAATGAAACCCAAGTGGTCAATTTGATTTCATTATCAGTCGATCCTACTCTCCCGCTAGAGATTAAACCCAATGTTGCCCATGTTTTTCTTGTTAATACAAAATCTATTGTGCTGGGGGGGATTCCTCCTTCTCCCATGGAACCCCCTCCAAGTAATGAGGCCATCTGTTTTAATTGGGGTGTGCTAACTGGACCTCGTCTTCCCTCTCACATTCCTTTCCAGATTATAGTACAGGTTTTTGGTCGGGACATTCCTTAGACATTGATAGATGAAGGTGCATCTGTTAGTATTTTGTCCTCTATTGCTTGGCAAGCTTTGGGATTTCCTCACCTCTTGTCGGTTACACAGAATCTGTTAGCTTTTAACAGAAGAACCAGTCAAGCTCTAGGGACCCTTCCTCAGTTTCCTGTGACTTTAGGAGGGAAAACTATCTTTATCGATGTCATGGTAGTCCACGACCCCTTGGATTTCGCTTTTCTCCTCGGGTGAGATTATGTCTATGCCATGAAAGCTATTGTGTCCACTTTTTTGTGTGTGATATCTTTCCCGCACAATGGAATAATTGTGACTATTGATCAACTTTAATTTGTCGGTCCTCACTTGACCTCGATGACTCCCTTAAATGGTTCGTATATGCAATCGGTGTCACCCATGCCACAGGTCAATTATGTGGCGTTGTCTCCCATTACTTCAACTTCTGGTGACTTAGATCCGATAGTTGACATGGTGATCTCTTCAATAGGGCTTTTAGAGAATGATCTCCTTACCCCTGTTGCAACCCTCAACATGTGTTCCCTCCAGAGTGTGTTTCTTTTGTCCAGTGAAAATATCTTGGAATCCATGACCGAGTTTTGTCCCTTGACATGGTGTCCTTCCAGAGCATTGTCCTCTTGGAAGTGGTGATTAAGGAGAGAGTTTTTAGCATGGTTTTCTGATTTTCAAGCTCATTAAAAAATGAAACCAGCTTTGAGCATGGTTTTCTGATTTCAAGCCCATTAAAAAATGAAACCAGCTTTGAGCATGGTTTTTTGATTTCAAGCTCGTTAAAAAATGAAACCATTTGTGAGAATAGTTTTGCATCTTTGTAGCAACCTCGTTTAAAAAATGAAACAAAGGTTACGAGCATAGTTCCTGTTTCTGTGTCAAGCTCGTTAAAAAATGAAACAGACGTTTGGGGATTAAACCTGGATTCACGAGCATAGTTTTGCTCATGTGTCAAGCTCATTAAACAAAGAAACAACTTCCCCCTCTCTATTTGAGTCAATTCATTTGTCTAGTATTTGAAGCTTCATTTCGTTCTCCTTTGCAGTTGGATGAAACGAAGCTTGGGGGGAAATGCTTTCAGCCTCTCGACTTCATGCTGAATATAAACCTCTAGCTTCTTAAGCTGGGGGCTAAGTACCAACCATCTCTGGATAATGTGTTGGGAAGTCATCAAGCACGATTTTCTATGGTTCAAGCTTGTGTAAAAATGAAACCACTTACCTCAAGCATAGTTTCCTTTGGTTCAAGCTTGTGTAAAAATGAAACCAACTCCAAACA
The DNA here is from genome assembly GCA_009831015.1 of Picea engelmannii. Taxonomy (NCBI): domain Eukaryota; kingdom Viridiplantae; phylum Streptophyta; class Pinopsida; order Pinales; family Pinaceae; genus Picea; species Picea engelmannii. The sequence goes on from ML787316.1 coordinate 243,605, forward strand.
TAGTTTTGGCTAGTTTTAAGCTTGTGTAAGAAATAAAATATATCCCAAGCATAGTTTTGTTTTGTTTTAAATCTTGCCTAAAATTAAAAACAATCCTGAGCTTAGTCTTTGTTCTTTCTCATGCTCATAAATACAAGAGAATAAGTTATCGAGCTTAGTCTTTGTTCTTTCTCATGCTCGTAAATATGTGAGAATGTAACCGAGTATACTTTTATCACTTTTTCGGACTTATAAAGGTTATGCGAAAAAGGAACCCCCTGGAATTCCCTTTAAATCTCTTTTGAGACTCTCTAAACATGAAAAGATTGTCGAGTATACTTTAATCACTTTTTCAGACTCGTAAAGGTTATATGAAAAAGGAATCCCCTGGAGTTCCCTTTAATCTTTTTTCAGACTCTCTAAACATGAAAAGATTGCCGAGTGATCTTGTTCTTTTCACACTCGTTAAAGTATTTGAAGAAAATGTTTGTTGAGCGATAGTTTATCTCTTTTTCGGTTTCATCAGACTACTTTACGAAAAAGGACATTTTGGAGTTTTCTTTGTGTTTTTCAGACTCTCTAAACATGAAAACCCCTTGAATTTTCTTTCTTTGGACTCATAAAACAAACATCGAAAGGCCCATATGGGACCGAACCAATCCTTCTTAGGGTTCCTTAAACATACTTCAAGGGACTCATCTGAAGGATGAGCTTACAGTTCAAGCATATGTTATCCTCCTTAAGCTTGTGTAAAAATAAAGAGGTACTCACCAAAAATGGTGGGGGGGGGGAATTGGGAAAGAAATGTGTCTAAACCTGTATTCTATGGAAGAGTCGCTTTTGAACATGACATCCTTTCACTCGCTTTGTGTCTAGGTTGGAAAATCCACTTGTCTCTTGATCATACTCCTTTATAAGATTACCCATTGGTCTGTGATCCCTGTTGTTGAGTCAGTGTTTCCAAGACAGTTGGTGTGTCGTCAATATGCTCAAAGAGAAGTTCAACCTGGAAAGCCTTCTATTGTGTCAGTCATTTCTGCAGTCCTTAAGCCTTCTATTGCGTCGGCCATCCCTGAGTCAGTTCTAAATCATTGGTTACTCTGATCTACTTCAAATCTTGTTACATGTTTCGTGTCATTGATGGGGGATACATCAAGGCCCTCCTATGAAGAGTCTTTTCCTGTCGAATTCAGCTCATTATATAGGAATTAGACTTAGAAACTAATTAGTACCTTGGAACTTGCATGTCTCAATGGCAGGTTTCCTCTCTTTCGACAGTGGGTTTTCATTATTGACCCCTTATCGAGAGATTCCGCCAAGTGTTCGACCTCAGCTCATTGATTCACATTCGTTGGATTGTACTAGTGTACCTTGGGAGTCATTGACATTAATGGTGATTTCCCTCGCACTTGTTAATGGTATACACTAATGACCAGTAATCAAGTGGTTTCTACCATTTTTTACTTCAGCACATGTAATCGCATGGTTAGATTCATACTATAGAGTGGTGGAGATGAAGACCCTGGATATTTTCTAACAAATTCAGGTTGTGTTGGAGTATATTCAGTTTTTACTGTTGCATATATCCACATTGTATGTCTCGTGGCTATGTTCAAATTTGAGTCCTTAACACATAGATCCATAGTGTATTTCCAGTGGTTATGTTCGGATTTGATTCATAATGGCATGGATCCACAGTGTATGTTTGGTGGCCATGACCTATCTTACTTGACATGGATCTTTGCATGTCAACATTTATGCTTTGATTTGTTTGTATTCTGAGTATGGGAATGCCTACCTCAATGATGATATATTATTGTACTGTATTTCCTTGTTTGTTGGCAGGTTTCCGACCGACATGTTCCTTGTTCCCTACACACACTCAACAAAGTATTTCAGATATCACTATGTTCTAACTTCATACTTTGGGGGGCTCTATGTTACACATTATTTTTGTCATCCCTATGAAAGTTAATGATGCCAACCTATTTGTTTCCTTCAGAAGGGTCAGTGGTATGAATTCCTAAAGAAAGAACGGAGAAGAACTTTGTCTGAGAGAAGAAGTTGTATTTCCCTTTGTTAAAACCCTATTAAAGAGGATTTCCACAGGCTGCTCTATACATAGGGTGCGGAAACGACTGATTTCCGCGGGCTACACTATAGCTAGGTTGCGAAGTTTCTGCAGGCTGCATTACTGCTAGGGTGCGGCGGCCTTCGTACGTGGGAAAAACTAGGATATTCTCGATGCTTCTAGAAGGAGAAGCTTCTATGGTGAGGTAGCCTCCGAATGGTTTGGATCTTACTCGCTTTCATGATTTAGTGGGATCATCCTAATCTCCTCACCTTATCCTCTTCAGCTTATAAAAGGAGAGGAGCTCTCATGGATAAAGTTAGTTGAATTGAGGTTGGATTTAGCTTGGGAAATTTAGCTTGAGATTGGATTTTTATTGAGTTTTGTAGATTGGTTAGAGTGGATTTGATCTTTGCTTTGTTAAGATAGATGTCAGATCTATAGTCTCAGAATTCCTGGAGCAGAAGTGTGTGGGAAGCAAGGAACTATTGGAAGGAACCTGACAACATCAAGGCATCTAGTTGTATTTTTCTTCTACATTATATAATGCAGTGGCATGTTTCTTTCGCATAAAATCATTAGCATTTTATTACATGACTCCTTGATCACATGTTTAGGTTTTCATTGAATCTACTATTATTTCTTTCACTTTGGTTGGTTTGTGTCATTGCAGATTTGATTTCACAAGAGCACCGGAGGAAGTGATATCTAAAGGTATGCCATCCATTATTTCTTTGGTAGTAAATTCAATGATTATAACTTAGGGAAAGCGTCATGTCCTGTCTTGTTTTGTTCTATATCTAAGTGGATCTAGGGAGATTAGTTTATGTCCGCATTTATCGATTTATCCTAGAAAAAAATTGGCGACCATACTGGGGAACTGATTGTTTTCCTAGTTTTCCTTGCTTTCTTGATTTGATTGCTTGCATTCTATTTTCTGAGTCACTGGGAGATCCATCTTGACTCTCTAACTGTTAAACCACACTAAAAAAACCTTCTTACTTTTTATTTTTTCCATTTTTGTTTGATTTATGCACCCTAATTTGGGGGACAGTGAGACGACTTAGGATTTCCACACCCTACCTGTTTAGACCAGTGTGGAAACTCCGCACCCTATCCATATCTGGCCTGCGGAAATCAGTGATTTATTGTGTTAGTCTACAACCTGCTGAAATTGTGAAAAACATGTTTTTTGATGTTTTTTTTCCTTACCCAGACCCTGGATTTGGTTTTGGGGTGAATTTTTGGATTTGATTATGATCTGTTTACATTCTGCTTGACAACTTTGAAACTAATTTTAGACATCTTTGCTTTGTTTTCTTTTGAAAGATTTGGCCTCTTGCTTTGAGTGTCTTTCAGTTACAAAGCTTGTTTTTCTTTAGAATTGTTTAGTGAAAAGAACACTTCTTTTTTTTTAATAACTCGTATTAAAAGATAAACTTTGTTTGGGTTATTTTTGTTTTGAAGTGACTTGCTATTGCTTTTAGCTATCTTTGAAACAAAAATCTTATTTATTTCTTTGCATTAGATTGGGCACATCCTTGCATTTGAAGTAGTGAAATTGCATGATTTTTGGTCCTAAATTCTTAAAAAAATCCACCCTCATGGTTGGGGGGGGCTGTGAATCGTGTATTGGTGTATAGTCTATTTTGTTCATTTCTTGAGAATCTTGATATTGATGAGTTTAATAAATTTTGGGACATTGTGCATCTAGGAATGATAAATGTTTTCTCTTTCTCGTAGCATAGCTTTCATCGAAATGAAAAGATTTCATCTTCATCTCTTTGCATAACTTTTGAGTCGGTCAAAACATCATTTAGTCCACACCATTTTCCTCTTGAGTAACAAAATCCTTAAAACAAAACGCTTATAAAAATTGATTAGACATTTTTATATTTTCTAGTAGCAAGCCTACATTAGATTAGTTGTAGGGATCTGGAATAGGTGTGAAAAATAGCTTTCCAAAGCTGCAAACAAACAAAGAATCTTGAGTTAGGGAGCAGTAAATCCACTTATTACATTTTGTCCTGGGAAGCCCTTCTAAACACAAGGTTCAATCACGAGGTCGAATTAAGACTAGCAGAGTTACTCACCCTGCTTTGTTGGTCTTGGTGTAGAGATTGCATGTATTATGGGGGTCGCTTGAAGGTATACCCATAATGATGAGTGGAATCCTTTTGAGTTGATATCGGGCTAGATACCCTGCCCTTACGCGTGGATCAGACTGTCGATTGTTTCCCCGGGCATCATTGTTGTAGTTGGTAACCTTAGTGGCCTATCTATTTAGGTTCTTTACACGAGGTGACTGTGGAGGGGTAAGTCTTCACGGTACCTAGAATCAACGTTCGCCAAACTCACTCGGGCTCCTTGGAGGGTATACCCATGTTTATGTGTGGGAGCTTTCACCAAGGCGTAAGTCCGTTAATCAGGTCGTCAACGTAACTTTTCCACCCGCTCTATCTCAGCCCTTTCTTACTTTGTCCTCGCGACGTTGGATTTCATCACCAACTAGTGTGCTCATTGTGAGAAAGTTTTGTTTATTGCTTGTTTACTAGATTTTAAGCGTGTGTTGTTTGTTTTCCCTAGTGGACTCTAGGTTGGATTTTTGTTTTTAATGGCGTCAGTTCCCGGAATGACCAATGTGTTAATGTTTATGCCATTATTATAGTTCTTTTCATTTCAATAGATAATAGCAACATAAGAACAAGATCACTGATAAATACACATTCACAAGAGACACAACATTTATCCTGGGAAACCCTCTAGGGGAAGAAAACCCAGCAAAACTTCCTAAATATAGATAGCCAATACAATGCCAAGAGATCTCTATGCTAAAACAGAAAGTCCTCTCCAAGATATGTGCCACTCTCTCTCTCCTTTGTCGGTAATAGATCAGAACTTTTCTCTCAAACTGAGCAAGTGAGTTGTGATCAAATCAGGCGCTAGCCTCCTTTATTTATACAAGTTCTGGCACGTGTGAAGTGTCTCTTCACTGGCAGGGCTGACTTCTTAATCTGGGTGGGTAAACCCACCTTTATTATATTTCTGGGTCTCTTAATTAATTGTTGGGGCCGACTTCTTATTTTGCCTATTACAATTATCTTTTGACCAATCCACAAAAGGGGATTTGGTCCTATTAAAATATCCAACATGATCAATCCACAATGGGGATTGATCCTATGAATAAAATATCAATAATAATAAGAATACTCTTTGCAGATACATTGTTTCAACACTCCCCCTTAACAAGAAGGGTATTCTTCAGCAGCATCATACGAGAGAGAGAGAGAGGACAACATCATCAACATCATCAGGTGGGAGGACAACATCATCAATATCATCTTGGCTGGCATATCTATAAATCATCGGAATTTTTCTTCATCGGCAGCATCGTCATTCTCGAAAGAATGCCATCATCATCTACATCAATATGTATCAGTATAAAAAAAATCATACCTAGTCACAGCACTAGGCTAGCCCATCACAGTACTAGACTGGCTCTATGTCACAGCTGTTAAGCTAGTAGCTCAGTGCAAGTCACATCTTGCTTTACATCTAACAACTAGGTCAAAAGAAGGGTATACATCATCTTGCTTTACGTCTAACAACTCGGTCAGAAGCAAGGAACACATCATCTTTCTTTACGTCTAAAAACTAGGTCAGAAGCAAGGAACACATCATCTTGCTTTACGTCTAACAACTAGGTCAGAAGCAAGGAATCATCTTGTTTTAAGTCTAACAACGAGGTCAAAAGCAAGGAACACACACATCATCTTGATTTACGTCTAACAACGAGGTCAGAAGCAAGGAATCATCTTGCTTTATGTCTAACAACGAGGTCAGAAGCAAGGAACACACACATCATCTTGCTTTACGTCTAACAGCGAGGTCAAAATCAAGGAATCATATATACTCCCCCTTTCAGGGAGGGTCCTTTCGGACTATACCAAGCTTATCTCGAAAGTGTTCAAACTTTACATGAGATAGAGGTTTGGTCAACACATCAGCAACTTGTTCATCCATGCTAACATACAGAAGCTTCAAGGCTCCTCTCTGCACCATGGCACGGATGTAATGATAGCGAATCTCTATGTGCTTCGACCTGTCATGGAATATAGGATTCTTTGTCATCTTTATGAAGCTCTGGTTGTCACATAGGATCGTGGGTTCTTCCATCTCTAGGTCAAATAGATTGGTCAGCAACTTTCAAAGCCATATAGCTTCGCAGCTAGCAGAACATGCGGCAATGTACTATGCTTCCGTTGTGCTGAGAGAAATACTGGATTGCTTCCTACTCTGCCATGAAATCATGGCTGATCCCAAACTGAAACAGCATCCGAAAGTGCTTTTTCTGTCAGCAACGCTTCCTGCCCAATCTGAATTAGTGTATCCACTCAATGTGAAATTATGATCTTCGTCATCACTGAGACCATAATCTATCATACCTTTAAGGTACTTCATCACATGTTTTTCAGCCACTACGTGAACATGTCTGGGCTCTACCAGAAACTAACTCAAGGTGTTCATGGAAAAACAAATGTCTGGTCTCGTGTTCGTCAAGTACATCAGTGATCCAATAATATGTCTGTATAGTGTGGCATCAATCAAATCTAACGAAGTATCAACCAGCAGCTTCAGCTTCGCTTCCATGTGTGTATTCATGGATTTGCATTCCAGCATGTCGAATCTCTTGAAGATCTCGACCGTGTACTTCCCTTGGTTAAGGAAGATCCTCTCTAGACTTTTCCATACCTCAAGACCTAAGAAATAATGCATTAGGCCGAGGTCTTTCATTTCAAATTCAGAGGCAAGTCTCCTTTTACATTCAGCGATGAGATTTTCTTCTCCAGTTAAGAATAAGTCATCCACATATAGCAGTAAGATTAATGGCTCATTATCCATAATTTTGAAGTAGAGATTTGAGTCTGCTTTAATCTTGGTAAAGCCTAAGCTCGTCAAGAAACTGTCTATACGGCCATACCAAGCTCTAGGAGCTTGCTTCAATCCGTATAAGACTTTCTTCAATCTACAAACATGAGACTTCCTATCTTCAATCTCAAATCCTTGAGGTTGCTCTATATACACTTCCTCTTCGATGACACCATTTAGGAAAGTTGTCTTCACATCCATCTGGTGCATCTTCCACTTCATCTTAGTTGCAAGAGCTATGATGGTCCTGATCGAAGTGTATCTGGCCACAGGAGCGAATGTATCTTCATAGTCAATGCCTTCCTTCTGGGAAAATCCACGAGTGACAAATCTTGCTTTATATTTCTCAATACTTCCATCAGCAACATGTTTTATTTTGAAGAGCCATTTTGATGATACCACATCCTTACTTTTTGGTCTGGGAACTATTTCCCATACATCGTTCTTTATTATGGATTGGTATTCCTTTGTCATGGCATCTACCCATTCCTTCTTTTGAATGGCTTCTTCAAAACAGGTAGGCTCCTCATCTAGGAGATCACACATCAAAGCTGTGTAACTGGAGAATGGCTTTGGTCTTTTCACCTGTCTCGAGGTTTCTTCTGGAACACCATACTTCTCTCCATATTGAATAAGCTCTCTTGTCCAAGTAGGCTTTCTTTTATGGGAGAAGGTCATTTGAGGAGGTTCTTGAACTTCTATTACATCATGGTCTTCAAGATTTTCCTCATCAGGGGAAGTTACAACTTCCCTCACTAGTTCTACAGCTCTGGGAACTTCCCTCACGGATTTTGTAATCCTGGGAATTACTGGTTCCTCTTCATATACTTCTTCAAGCTGGCATCTTCTTGATTTCTTAAGTGTTGCTTCTTCATCAAAGGTCACATCCCTACTGATCTCAATGTGGCGGTGACCTAGTATGTAGATTATGAAGGCCTTGGAGACCTCACAGTATCCCACAAATATTCCCTTCTTTCCGGAGGGTTCCAGCTTGTTTCTCTTCTCTTTCGGAATGTGTATGAAGACTGGGCAGCC
>ML787316.1:253125-267496 GCA_009831015.1 Picea engelmannii
TCCTTGTATTCTTCAGTTGAGTTCTAAGATTCATCTTTCGGTTTATGTTCTTTCCTTCATATAGTCTGGTCAAGGCATCGAACATTTCTTTCGAGGTCTTCTTGGATGACACATAAGGGATCAGATGGTCCTTGATTGAATCTTCCATGATTCTTTTGGCCCTTATTGTGTCCTTTTGATGCTTTGCCTTTTCTGCAGCATCTTCAGGTTCCGGTAATTCTTCCTTGACAAATCTTGCTAGGTCATTCTCTTCAAGAATGAGGCCAATCCTATACTTCCATGCACGGAATTTTTCCACTCCTTCTAACTTGTCAACAAGCTTAATGCTTGCAGACATCTTTACTTGGAGCTAGGAAAATGACCGAAAAATGAAGTTGCTCAAAATCAAAATTTGAATTTACTAGGAGATGCGCTTGGCTGAGGCGAGTTGCCTAGTGTGTTTGGATCTGAGAAAATCCAACTTTTTCCCCTTCAAATCTAATCTGCGGATTTCTAGATTAGGGCTTCTGGTACTTCTAGTACTCTGGTACTTTTGGTACTTCTGGTACTGGTTTTCTGGTACTTTTGGTACTTTTGTGAAACTAGGGTTTCACTTTTCGGGAGATCCAGCCACTGAAAAGGTGCGCTGAAAGTGCCAAAATGATCCTTGGGGGAGGGTGCAACTTTCTAGGTGGTTTTAGGGCTGAAAAGATTCACTTTTGAAAAACCCTAATTTGCAGGTACTGCAACAGTGACGTTTTTCTCTTGCGAAATATGCTTCCTTCAAGTTGGCTCTGATACCATGTTAATGTTTATGCCATTATTATAGTTCTTTGCATTTCAATAGATAATAGCAACATAAGAACAAGATCACTGAGAAATACACATTCACAAGAGACACAACATTTATCCTAGGAAACCCTCTAGGGGAAGAAAACCTTCCTTAATATAGATAGCCAATACAATGCCAAGAGATCTCTATGCTAAAACAGAAATTCCTCTCCAAGATATGTGCCACTCTCTCTCTCCTTTGCTAGTGACAAATCAGAACTTGTCTCTCAAACTGAGCAATTGAGTTGTGATCAAATGAGGCGCTAGCCTCCTTTATTTATACAAGTTCTGGCACATGTGAAGTGTCTCTTCACTGGCAGGGCCGACTTCTCAATCTGGGTGGGTAAACCCACCTTTATTATATTTCTGGGTCTCTTAATTAACTGTTGGGGCTGACTTCTTAGTCTGCCTATTACAATTGTCTTTTGACCAATCCACAAAAGTGGATTTGTTCCTATTATAATATCCGACATGATCAATCCACAATGGGGATTGATCCTCTGAATAAAATATCAATAATAATAAGAATACTCTTTGCAGTTACATTATTTCAACACAATGAAGGAACCTCTGCTCCAGGGGAACCTTTTTTTTTTCCTTCTTACGGAAACATTGGTCCTCCTCACATCGCTACTTTGAGCCTTCCAGGTCTCACAATTGGATTACTAGTATGGTTGTTTTCCACTCAGGTAATTTTGAATGCAACTAGTTCTTCTGTTGTAAGCACTTCCCCCCAAGAACATCAACCTCATGTTGATCCTTCACCTTCTTCACCAGTAAATATATTTTTCACCTTCTTCACTTGCAAGGTCCTCTTCCATTTCATCTTCTTCATCGAGTGAAATCTCTGCAGCTAGTAACCCGGTGGATAAGAAGAAGAAGAAAAATAAACAAGGGTCTAAGATACCAACAACTGCCATACATGTTGGAAAGAAACCAGTTACTGTTAATCGTGTTGGGAGTGTTGATGATGCCAAGATCATCCAAACAACCCGTAAGCCCAAGTACCCTTGCAGGATTTGAAAGGGTGGCCATCTTCTTAAGGATTTCCCTGGTCTATCCAAGGTTATAGAAGCATGGTCTACACAACCTCACCAACCCATGTTGTCAACCTCTGAACAACATGTTGATGACCTCCCGTCAACTAGTCAAGATACCATTGGGAAGAAGAAAAGTAGAGTCAAGTTCCTGTGTATGTTATGCAAAGGGGGTCATCTAACTCACCTTTGCCCTCATATGGATGAAGCCTCGAAATTACTGGAAGACATGATTGTTTCACAGCCCCAACTTCCAGCTGCTTATTGCAAGATTACTCTCGACCCACCTATAGTTGATGGAATAATCGATCAGGACCCTTCATCGGTCAATCCGATTGATCATGTAGTCAATATGGTCACGTACTTAGTTGAACCAGTTGACAAAGTGGTTGATCCGATCCCATCCTCGGTCAATCCCACTCTCCTGCTAGAGAGTGAAATCCCTGTGGTCGATCCATTTCCACTCGTCGACCCTATTCTCCCTTTGGAGAATAAAACCCAAGTGTTCAATTTGATGTCATTATCAATCGATCCTACTCTCCCGCTAGAGAGTAAACCTGATGATGCCCATGTTTTCTTGTTAATACAGAATCTACTGTGTTGGGGGGGATTCCTCCTCCCATGGAACCCCCTCCAAGTAATGAGGCTATCTGTTTTAATTGGGGTGTGCTAACTGGACCTCGTCTTCCCTCTCACATTCCTTTCCAGATTACAGTACAGGTTTGTGGTCAGGACATTCCTCAGATGTTGATAGATGAAGGTGTGTCCGTTAGTATTTTTTCCTCTATTGCTTGGAGATATTTGGGTTGTCCTCAGCTTGCACTGGTTACGCAAAATCTGTTAGCTTTTAACAAAACAACCAATCAACCTCTAGGGACCCTTCCTCAATTTCCTGTGACTTTGGGAGGGAAAACTATCTTTATCGATGTCATGGTAGTCCACAACCCCTTGGATTTTGCTTTGCTCCTTGGGCGATATTATGTCTATGCCATGAAATCTATTGTGTCCAGTCTTTTTCGTGTGATATCTTTCCCGCACAATGGAAGAATTGTGACTTTTGATTAACTTTCATTTTTCGGTCCCGACTTGACCTCGATGACTCCCTTAAATGGTTTGTAGATGCAGTCGGTGTCACCCTTACCACAGGTCAATTATGTGGTGTTTTCTCCCATGACTTCAACTTCCAGTGACTTAGATCCGATAGTTGACATGGTGATCTCTTCGATAGAGTTTTAGATCATGATATCCTTACCCCTGTCACAACCCTTGACATGTGTTCCCTCCAAAGTGTGTTTCTTCCGTCCAATGAAGATCTCTTGGAAGCCATGACTGAGTTTTGTCCCTTGACATGGTGTCCTTCTAGAGAATTGTCCTCTTGGAAGCCGTGATTAAAGAGTGAGTTTTGGGCATGGTTTTCTGATTTTCAAGCTCATTAAAAAATGAAACCAACTTTTAGCATGGTTTTCTGATTTCAAGCTCATTAAAAAATGAAACCAACTTTGAGCATGGTTTTATGATTTCAAGATCGTTAAAAAATGAAACCAATCGTGAGGATAGTTTTGCATCTCTGTAGAAACGTCATTTAAAAGATGAAACAAAGGTTACGAGTATAGTTCTTGTTTCTGTGTCAAGCTCGTTAAAAAATGAAACAAACATCTAGGGATTGAACCTGGATTCACGAGCAAGTTCTTCTCTTGTGTCAAGCTCGTTAAACAATGAAACAACTTCCCCCTCTCTGTTTGAGTCAAGTCCTTTGTCTAGTATTTGAAGCTTCATTTCATTCTCCTTTGCAGTTGAATGAAACAAACTTGGGGGGAAATTCTTTCAGCCTCTGGACTTCATGTTGAAGTTAAACCTCTAGCTTCTTAAGTTGGGGGATAAGTACCAACCATCTCTTGATAATGTGTTGGGAAGTCATCAAGCACAATTTTATATGGTTCAATCTTGTGTAAAAATGAAACCACTTACCTCAAGCATAGTTTCCTCTAATTCAAGCTTGTGTAAAAATGAAACCAGGTCCAAGCATAGTTTTGGCTAGTTTTAAGCTTGTGTAAAAAACAAAATCTATCCCAAGCATAGTTTTGTTTTGTTTTAAAGCTTGCGTAAAAATAAAAACAATCCCGAGCTTAGTCTTTGTTCTTTATCATGCTCATAAATACATTAGAATAAGTTACCGATCTTAGTCTTTGTTCTTTCTCATGCTCATAAATACGTGAGAATGTAAACGAGTATACTTTTATCACTTTTTTGAACTCGTAAAGGTTATACGAAAAAGGAACCCCCTGGAGTTCTCTTTAAATCTCTTTTGAGACTCTCTAAACATGAAAAGATTGTCGAGTATACTTTTATCACTTTTTCGGACTCGTAACGGTTATACGAAAAAGGAATCCCCTGGAGTTCCCTTTAAGCTTTTTTCAGACTCTCTAAACATGAAAAGATTGCCAAGTGATCTTGTTCTTTTCACACTCGTTAAAGTATTTGAAGAAAACGTCTGTTGAGTGATAGTTTATCTCTTTTTCAGGATCATTAGACTACTTTATGAAAAATGACATTTTGGAGTTTTCTTTAAGTGTTTTTCAGACTCTCTAAACATGAAAACCCCTTGAGTTTTCTTTCTTTGGACTCATAAAACAAACATCGAAAGGCCCATATGGGACCGAACAAATCCTTCTTAGGGCTCGTTAAACATACTTTGAGGGACTCATCCGAAGGATGATCTTACATTTCAAGCATTTGTTATCCTCCTCAAGCTCGTGTAAAAATAAAGAGGTACTCGCCAGAAATGGTGGGGTGGAAAAATTGGGAAAAAAATGTGTTTAAACCTATATTCTATGGAAGAGTCACTTTTGAACATGACATCCTTTCACTTGATTTGTGTCTAGGTTGGAAAATATGCTTGTCTCTTGATCATACTCCTTTATAAGATTACCCATTGGTCTATGATCCTTGTTGTTGAGTCAGTGTTTCCAAGACAGTTGTCGTGTCGTCAATATGTTCAAAGAGAATTTCAACCTGGAAAGCCTTCTATTGCGTTGGCCATTTCTGCAGTCCTTAAGCCTTCTATTGCGTTGGACATCCCTGAGTCAGTTCTAAATCATTGGTTACTCTGATCTACTTCAAATATTGTTACATGTTTCATGTCATTGATGGGGGATACAAGGCCCTCCTATGAAGAGACTTTTCCTGTCGAATTCAACTCATTATCCAGGAATTAGACTTAGAAACTAATTAGTACCTTGGAACTTGCATGCCTCAATGGCAGGTTTCCTTGCTTTTAACAATGGGTTTTCATTATTGACCCATGATCAAGAGATTCCGTCGAGTGTTCGACCTCAGCTCATTTATTCACATTCGTTTGATTGTACTAGTGTACCTTGGGATTCATTAACATTAATGGTGATTCCCCTCGCATTTGTTAATGGTATACACTAATGACCGGTAATCAAGTGGTTTCTACCATGTTCGACTTCAGCACATGTAATCGCATGGTTAGATTTGTACTATAGAGTGGTGTAGATGAAGACACTGGATCTTTTCTAACAGAATCAGGTTGCGTTGGAGTATATTTAGTTTGTATTGTTGCATAGATCCACATTGTATGTCTCATGGCTATGTTCAAATTTGAGTCTTTAATGCATAGATCCACAGTGTATTTATGGTGGCTATGTTCAAATTTGATTCATAATGGCATGGATCCACAGTGTATGTTTGGTGGCCATGACCTATCTTACTTGACATGGATCTTTTCATGTCGGCATTTATGCTTTGAGTCATTTGCATTATGAGTATGGGAATGCCTACCTCAGTGATGATATATTATTGTATTGTATTTCCTTGTTTGTTCGCAGGTTTCCGACCGACATGTTCCTTGTTCCCTACACACACTCGACAAAGTATTTAAACTATCACTCTGTTTTAACTTCATACTTTGGGGGGCCCTCTGTTACACATTATTTTCATCATCCTATGACAGTTAATGATGTAAACCTATATGTTTCCTTCAGAAGGGTCAATGGCCTGAATTCCTGAATAAAGAAGGGAGAAGAACTTTGCCTAAGAGAAGAAGTTGTATTTTCCTTTGTTAAAACCCTATTAAAGAGGATTTCTATAGGTTTCTCTATACATAGGGTGCATAAATTCTTGATTTCCATAGGCTACACTATAGATAGGTTAGAGAATTTCCGTAGGCTGCATTACTGCTAGGGTGCGGTAGCCTTCGTACGTGGGAAAAATGAGCATCTTCTCGGTGCTTCTAGAAGGATAAGCTTCTATGGTGAGGTGGCCTCCGAACAGTTTGGATCTTACTCGCTTTCATGATTTAGTGGGATCATCCTAACCTCCTCAACTTATCCTCTTAATCTTATAAAAGGAGAGGAGCTCTCATGGAGAAATTTAGTTGAATTGAGGTTGGATTTAGCTTGGGAAATTTAGCTTGAGATTGTCTTGTTATTGAGTTTTGTATCTTGGTTAGAGTGGCTTTGAGCTTTTCTTTGTCAAGATAGATGTTAGATCTATAGTCTCAAAATTCCTGGAGCAGAAGTGTGTGGGAAGAAAGAAACTTTTGGAAGGAACCTAACAACATCAAGGCATCTGGTTGTATTTTTCTTCTACATTATATAATACAGTGGCATGTTTTTTTCCCATAAAATCATTAGCATTTTATTACATGACTCCTTGATCACATGTTCAGGTTTTCATTGAATCTACTATTGTTTCTTTCACTTTGGTTGGTTTGTGTCATTGCAGATTTGATTTCACAAGAGCATCGGAGTGAAGCAGGGACAACAAAGATATAAGGAAGCGATATCTAAAGGTATGTCATCCATTCTTTCTTTGGTAGTAAATTCAATGATTATAACTTAGGGAAAGCATCATGTCATGTCTTGTTTTGTTCTAGATCTTGATGGATCTAGGGAGATTAGTTTATGTCTTCATTTACCGATTTATCCTACAACACACATACAACTTTCATCTTGGGAGTTACAATTTTTATCTTGGCAATTTGTTTCTAGCTTTTCGGGTCCTAAACTTATGGGGTCATTTTGAGGCCCTAAAAAATGGTTTTTAGGCCCGCCACAATCACATTATACACAAATTCAAAGTGGGATGGAATAATGTGTAATCCTCATATATACCTTTCCAACGGGCTATCATGCACCTAAAACGAAGATCGTATGCAAAAGTTACAATCTCGGGAAGTTGATGTACCAACTTACCCCATCGGGGCCCACAAGAATTTTGGTGCTTCATCTCCTAGGGTTAGGTTTTTGGATGTATAGGGTTTTATATTTACTTATTGATGTTAAAAATACTTGGATGCCTCATTGTAATGTGCTCAGATGAATGCGTGTAGCCGCCACATCTCTTCTCAGAGATTAGCTACCACCATTCGAACAAGATTGTTTTCATTCTACATTTTACAGTTTTAGCAGATTTCTTATTTAATAGAAGTTAAGTTCCACTGTATCTCTATTATTTTTCTCTGTATATCTATGTTAATGTTATAGATCTGTGTTTCATTTTGTTCTGCTCATAAATCAGGATCACCCTTAGGGCACAAGATAACTTAAAGCATGTAGAATTAAATTCCAAACTTGCACAATTCAATCTTGTTGAAAACATGTTTACCAATGCATAATATTCAATCTCCAATGAAAAAATATTAGTTCCTTATCTAATGGGTTATGGGATTTATTGTTTATGAGCTAGGGTTTATTACTCCTCTAGGGGTGTAAGCCATTTTACTCCCTAAAGTAAACAAACCTTAGCAAGGTAAATTTACAAGGGTGTAAGCCCTTTTATTCATTGTAGCAACCTTTGCAAATAGTCTTTTCAATGACAACCAAAGATAGATCTTGATGGAGGGTGTATGTCCTTATACTCCTCCAAGTGTTTGAAAAACATATAATTGCATAAATTTCTTACCTAATCCAAGAGATAGCATGAAAAACCCTTACTTATCAATATAATTCCACTACAATTGCCAAGAAACAAGCATCAAGAGAAGTCACTATCCTCCTTCAACCAATAGACAAGTGAAGCATCCTGATCCAGGTGGATATTGGTGGCCACCCACCTATTCCACTGGCTCGAAAAACAGTTTTCCACCTTGGCAGTTTTTCGACAGCTTTTCGAGTTCCAAACTTCTGGGGCCATTTTGAGGCCCTAAACGACAGTTTTTGGGGATTTGGGGCCTGGGTGATTGAGACAAGCATTGACCTAGGCCAGTCGAAAAATTTTCTTCTCAGTTATACCTTTCCAACGGGCTATCATGCGCCTAAAACGAAGATCGTATGCAAAAGTTACAACCCCGGGAAGTTGATGTACTAACTTACCCAAATAGGGCCCACATGACTTTTGGCACTTCATCTCCTACGGTTAGGTTTTTGGATGTCTAGGGTTTTTGACATTCCTATTTATTGTAAAAAGGCCTTCAGAGCCTCACTGTAACCATATTCTTGCGAATGAGCGCAGTCGTCACATCTCTTCTCATAGATAAGTCACCACCATTCCAGCAAGCTTGTTTTCCGCTGCATTTTATAGTTTCAGCGTATTTCCTTATTGAATAAAAAACCAGTTTTAATATATCTCTTTTATTTTTTGTTAAGCATATTTCAATTTGTATTCATTTCGTTCTGCTCATAAAATCTGGATCACATCCAAAATCACAAGAGACAAAATGGAGGGAATTTCCCAAGTAGGGCAAAAATTTCAACCAAGAATGTATTTAATTCTCAAGTGAGTTGTATGTAAAATGAAAGTGAGATGACCTCTATTTATACGAGGTCATCTAAAACCAATTTGTCCAAATAAGTTTGTCAACAACAAATTAAAAGGAGGCCAACCACCTTTATTTTCCTTTACAACTTAAAAATATAAAAATACATAAAGTAAATCCCTTATAAGGATGACGTCATTCCCTAAAGGGTGACGCTAGGCCTCAAAAGTGGGACGTTGAGCCTCTAGATTCAATTCGTTGGGCCCACAAAGGCCATGTGTGCATCTCTCATGCTCTGAAGTGTCATGGCATGCATCTAACTTCTTCAAACCACATCATCTTTCTTTTGGAACCATGAAGCCCATCAAAACCCTAGTCTCCACATGACGTCAAGGCTTGGAAGGTGATGTCTTGGGCCTCCAAGGGACAACACCCAGGTGAAAGGGGCTATGATGTCACCACCTAGGGTTGTCCAAGTGCCTCCAAAGGAAACGTCCATCATCTCAAGTGTGCAATGGCTTCAGGGTCCTCTGCCCATCATGTGGGGTATGGCATCCATCCTTGGGGTTTCCAACCCCCAATGAAGACCAAAATGGCACAATCATCTATGGAATAACCTACACATGGAAAGGCCCTACAAAGACAAACAAGTATGTCCTCCAAGGGTCCACAAGTCACATGTACCATTCCAAGTAAGCCACATTTAATAAAAAAAACCACCCAAACATGTGCATTAAATCCCCCCTTTTCAAACTAAACAAATGCTCAAAGACATTATACAACTTGCCAAATTTAGGTATGAGAGGGTTGTCATGGTTCCCTATTGGGTAGATCAATCCCCAAGTCAAGGATTGTTTCCCAAGAAGACCCTCTCTAAGTCATGTAATGAGTATGAGGTGGATGGGGGTATGAATTTTGGGTATGGGGTTCTTGACATATGAAGGGCTCCTATTGTCTCATTTATGGGTGCCTTTGTAGAGGTTGTGTTGCATCCTTGTTTGCAATGCAACTTTTTTCCAAGCCCTTTTATTTGTCATTGATTGATTATGGTCCAAAACATTGAGTGCTATGTGTAATGGAAAGTAAGGAGCATTGCAATGCCACTTGGAGCTAAGAACACATTGAGTGTCATGTGCAAGGAAAGTAAAAGACACCGCAAATGCATTCCCTTAAGAAGCAGGACATTTATTAATTGTGTGTTTCTCTTTTTTTTAAGGGTCCTTGACCTTTATGGAAAAGTGTTTCATTACTCTCAGGACCTTAGGGTGAGCATCTAGAGGATAAATTATGGATTTTATCTTTTTCTAGCTACAAAACCTCTAGGCCTTTAGCCCCTTCTTCCCATGAAATGAGGTACAAGCCCTTCTTGGGGTAAATAAGACAAGAAACCCAAAATATGAGGGAACGAAAGTGAAGAAGAGTGAAAAATGATAAGTATATGTGGAAATGGTATGACGACCCTTCAAGGATCCCCCCTAGTAGCAACCCTTTCCCCGAGGGGGACCCACTTACTAGGAAAACATGTCAACTACCAAGGTGAAATGAGGCAAAAGGAATAATTTCCAAGTAAATGTCTTCATAATCAAGAAAGGTCTCTTTACAACATGTTCAAATGCTTCAATTGTTAAAATGACACTTACCACCAAACTAGACTTGTTACCTCATGAAGCAAGACTCATTGTCCTCTGTGGGCCAAGTTGGTGTGGTGGACGTTGTTGTCGTCGATCGAATGATGATGTGTGGTAAGAAAAGGGGCTTTGTCTACTCATCTGGCTCTTGGCACTCCATGTTTTCAACCTGCGGGCCTCGAGACATCATCTCTGTAGTTACCCCTAGAGGGGGGGGGGGTTAACAGACACATTTAAAGACACCCCAAATCATTGGAATATGGAAAAAATGACAAGATCAAGCACAACTTTACCTCACCAAGAAAAAATGCACTCACTAGAATGGTTGAGTTTGTCCACTTATTATCTCACTCCAATGTACAAATATGTAACACTATTTCACCAATCTAGCACTAAATAGTCATTAATATAATCCTTAGCATCATCATGACTCACCTCATAACCTTACTCTAAGCTTTGGAATAGAGCAAGCCACAACTAATTAAATCTCGTACTCCTTTTATACCAGCAATATAATGTAGAGATTCAACCATATCTATGTTATGTCTTTATATGATACGTTTCTCACTAAATCTCATACTCCATTTGTACCCACAATATATTATAGAGATTCAACCATTTCTATGTTATGTCTCTATATAACATGTTTTTCACACGGATTCTAGGGTTTTTTCATTTTGTGCGCACATATATTTTTTTTACACTTTCTATATTTATTGTTTCTCTATTAAAAATTACACCATTTCTTCAATTTACTTGTTTTCTGTAAAAATTGTATTACTGAATGTTATGTCAATAAATACACATCTTACTATAATAACATAGTAACATTCTCCCTCACTTTGATACTAACAAAGTAAACAATTTCACAATCATACCTTGTAAATTGAATTTATCTTATAATTGTTATTTGTATATTACTTGTTATTTGTATATTACATGGTGCTATTGCTATATGTATATGTAGACTCCATTCCATAATAATATTCACTCCCATAAAGTTTCATCAATGTTAACTAAAACCTTTATTCTCACATTAAAAAATAATAAATGGATCTCTTTTAAAATTAATTCATAAATATATATTTCTTCTTAAAAAATACATTAAAATTTGAAATTAACTAATTTAATTATAATGAAATCAAATAAATATAAAGCTAAGTCACAACAACCCAACCAACATAACATCAATATGAGTGTAGTGCCATACTTTCTGCCATCCCCTCCGCCATACTTTCCACCATCTTTTTGACTAATTTTGATCTGTTCAAATATTTGATTCTCTGCCATACTTTCCACCATCTTTTTGACTAATTTGATTTGTTTAAATATTTGATTCTCTTCTCTGTACTTGACATGAATCCAGATCAGATCAGGGGTGTTGAGGTTGTTCTGCTGGGCATCAATAAATTCTGCCATGAAATTGTTGGTGCACGTTTCTGGAATCATACGCTTAAGGGATTTTCAAGATCATTCATCCATCACTTGTCGCAAAAAAAAATCCTTGAATATCATCATTTTCAACTACCTTCAAGTTTGTCCCAAGACTTTTGTGGGCGTGTATGACAAGGCAGTAAATAATTCAATATTCCTGGGTAAGCAACCCAACAAATCCTTTAGGATAAAGTTATAATGTGTTAAGATCTGGAAACATATACAAGTTTCCTTTATTAATTCAAATATCAAAATAATAATGATCATTGTGAAAGTTATATTCTGACAATAATCTTTAAACTAAATATTTTACAATATCAATATCCATCGTATTCTATCAAAATTAAGTATTTATGGATTATATAAAAGATCAACTTTTATATTATTTATGAATAATCAAATATTTATAGGTGTTAGAAGTTGGGCTTCATTTGTAAGTTTTGGAGGATGCTTCACTCTTCCTGGCTAAAAGGTGGTTAAATGGTGGTAGTAGCCTTATGATAAAAAGGTGGAGAGTGGCCTTTGATCCGGCCACTAAATATTTTTCTCATAGACATTTTTGGGTCCTCTTACCAGGGTTAGCTTGGCACTTCTGGAATGAAGGTGCGCTCCGGGCTATAGGGAATTATCTCGGCCTTTTTATTGTGGTTGATACAGAATCACTCACTACGAGTTCAAGGAAGATTGGTCAGGTTTTAGTTGAATTGGATATACACCAGGGGCTTTCAGAAAACTTGGAGATTGATTGGAGGGGTCGGTGCTATCTTCAGCGTTTGGACTATTTAGGAATACCCTTTATATGTAGTTGTTGTTGCAGCACAAGTCATTTGCGACGTGACTATAAAGGCATCGTTGATTCAGAGGATGAATGAGAAGGAACCTTTCCAGAGTATGACACACCAGATACTTCTCAGGAAACTGGATTCTATGGACCGAGACCCATTCAGCTGGCCCAGGGAGATGACATCTCACCAGGAACAGTGGAATCGTTAGTGGGTAAGTTGCAGACTTTTTGTCCTATTCTCTTTTCCTCTTTGTCTCTCTTGGAAAGGGATGTGATTAACTCCTCGGAGTGGTTAAAAAACATGACAAAAAAATTTGAAACTTCTCGGGTAGTTGATGGGGGGGTTTATGTAATTTCTAATCAACCTGCTGCGGGTCAGGAGTTATTGAACCCTAGCCCAGTTGCTTCCCCGGTGACTGCTCCTCCATTTATACTCAGTTCCCTAAATGAATCAATTGATGGTAACCCACAGAATAACACTTCAGGGATATTGGGTATGTCATCTGCAGAACCATTTACTGGGTCCCAACCATCGCAGTTGGAAGAACCCTCTACGCTTCCCGGTTATCAGGAACCGGAGGAAGACGAATCTACACTCTCTATTGTCCTAGATTCCTTTATACCTTTTATCTGAGATCGAGACTCCTCGGTTAATTTACCGTTCTTCCTTGGAAAGTTTGTTATAAAACCTTCTTTCGTTGTTGAGGAGGCTAGCTCGTCGCGGTCACTAGAGGGCGAGTTAGGGAAGGAATATGATTGGTCCCATGGATTAGGCATTGAACATTCGTCTATAAAAACTAAGAGCGCACGCAAAAAGTCTGCTACCTTATCTTCTTTAGATAAAAATACTCCTTCTACTTCAGAGGGTGGGCACTTAGAGCAGTGAAGGCCCTGGCGAGGGAAAAATAATGATTATGCTCTCTCTCAATCTCAGAGGGACTAGGGGCACCCTAAAAATTGCCTCAGTTCGAAGTGTTCTCGAAAAAACTCACCCAAATATTGTATTTTTACAAGAAACACTAGTACATTCAGAAAAAAGCTCGAATCTTTATGAGTGCACTTAGGCCATCTTGGTATAGTTGTGCAGTCAACTCCGTGGGAACTTCTGGCGGTATGTTAGTATCTTGGGATCCAAATGTTTTTTATTTAGATGCTTTCCTTACCTGTGGTGGGATCTTATTGGCAAGTATCAGTTTAGCAAACAAAAAGGAGGTCTCCTTCTTGAATGTGTATAGGCCATGTTTTGAGCAGAAGTGTTTCTGGAATCAGGTGGCAGACTCTGGTTTATTATCTAAAAAGAATTTTATCATTACGGGGGATATTAACTTCACTTTATCCTTGGAAGAGGTTTGGGGAGGCTCCTCATCAATGGGACTTTCAGATGGATATTATAAATCATTTTTCCAAGAGAAGCATCTTATTGATGTGGTTCCGAGAAAAATTGTTCCTACATGGAGAAATGGTCGATCTGATGTTGATCGAATCTCCAAGAGATTGGATAGATTTCTCATTTCAGAGGACTTTCTTTCGGGGGTCGACATTTACCGATCTTGGGTAAAATACCCCTTCATATCTAATCATCCTCTGATTCTGCTCCAGTTGGAGATGCCTCCAAAATTTAAAGCTTATCCATTCAAACTCAATCCTCAATGGCTTTTGGATCAGGAATTTGAATTGATGGTTCAGGCTCTTTGGAACGAACCAAAATATCTTGGTGAAGAAGGTAAACAAAAAAGACTTATTTGGAAATTAAAGGATCTAAAGGACAAGGATGATTTTAAGGATGGAAATTTATTTTAAAATGTAGAAACCTTGGTGAATCTTACAATCATTCATATTCCAACTATAAAATGTTTGGCGATATTTTTGTAAAAATATTCAAATTTCTAAGGATTTTATATAGTTTGTATAAAATTTTGGCGATTTTTAAGGTAAAATAATTTTATCCTATAGAATTTGG